>LBNU01033254.1:0-13290 GCA_014162995.1 Artemisia annua
CGTTTAGTAATGAGCGTTTCACAAGAAATTCAAGGATTTTGGCTGGTAAGGTTTGAAGCGTTTGCAACACAAGAATATTTGTCGATTAGATACCACACTATACGACTTTTGGTTCAATACTGTATATATATTGCATGTGTGAACAAAAATACTTGAAACAAAAAGTTCCTTTGCTTCTTATTCCTTCTATGTAATCCTTATATTTTGTATTTTTGTTTTAAAGTAGCCACCTAGACTTATAGCATAATGATTACAAATATGCTAACAATTTATAGGTGTTTTTCATTCCAGGTTGAGTTTTTGTTTTGAAGTTCTAATTAAATTGCCTTGTAATTTCTAGCTTCTTATTACTCCCTCCGTCCCATATTAAATGTCCACGTTTGACTTTTCAAGTCATTTTTCTTCAACTTTGACCTTAATTATTTTTGTTTGTATTATATGATACTTGATAAAAATTATATCAATGAAAAGTAAATTTAAAACTCAAACTATTCATATATTTTGCATTGTGTAATATATAACAAAAATAAAAATATTTAAGGTCAAAGTTGATAAAATAAGACTTTGAAAATTCAAAGTGGACATTTAATATGGGACGGATGGAGTAGTTTTTTTAATAAAATTATATTTGGCACTAAAGAAAAAAATCTTTTAATTTTACTTTACTTGGAAGCTTGGAGCTGAAGAAAGAATTGCTCCAATAGTGATTGATAGGGATTTTTCATTTTTGACGTTCCCAAATCAAAATTGAAGTACTCGTGTGTAAATAATCAATGCCGTTACTTTGAAAATGTAATATTAAACAGTAAAAATATGTTTGGTTAAGTTTTAGTCACACGATTAGACATTTCTTTTTACCAACTAACGATGACATATCTACGACAACTTAATTTAAGCTTTGGTTAATGCATGTTTTCCAGTTTTAGTAATGGAATGTTCTAAATAATAGCAGTTTTTTATTTACCAACCGATGATGACCTAGCTACAACAACTTTAAGCTTTGAATTTTTTAATCAATGTTTATGTATTCTATGTAAACAATATTTGTTTAAAGGGAACAACACTTTGTTTTCTTCCGTTGGCTATAGTGTCTAATGAGCCATGCTAGGGCCACATAAAGTTTACACAAAATATCCTCACTCGCTGACATGTCAGCGGGTGATTGTTTTTTGTGGGTTCCACATTCCACAAAAAACCAGTCACCCGCTGACATGTCAACGAGCGAGGATTTATTGTGTAAATGTTATGTGGATGTAGCAAATTTCGTGTCTAATTTGTATTTTCATTATTTATGGGATATGTTTCTATATATATAGTAGTATAGAGGTATATACTATATATAGGTAGTATAGTAGGGTTATACTAATATATCAGAGTTTATAGTAGTATAGTATATATAGTAGGCTATATACTAGTATGAATAGTATATAGTAAGGATAGGTATATTATATATCAACGAAAGTATATGAATATATACTAATTATTCTTATGCCTTGGCAGCCAAGCCAATTAAATAATATTCCATGGATCTAACTCCTCTCGTTTAATGAATTTTTACATTATAAATAGATTGATAATAACTGCGTATTGCCCTAATTTTACATTAAGATTCGTTGTTCAAACTTCAAAGACCAATACCTCTAAAAGGGAACCTTCGGGTAGGAGCCCAGCAATATTTAACACGAACCTGTAACATCGACACAGAAACAGTTACTATAACAGGTTTCGCTGTAGACCGATATAAACCAGGTTAGGACATGATTAAGAACCTTGTTAATTTGACCAGTATGTACATATACAGGTCAGAGAAGAACAACACAAAAAAACATAGTTATAGCCTGCTTACATAATATATAAATGATATATAGTATATATACTAATAAGTATAGTAGATGAATAATAATACTAGTATATATATATATATATATATATATATATATATATATATATATATATATATATATAAAAATATCCACAAACATCTCTCGTCCTCTTGACGGCTTGATTAAAACCCTAACATGTGCATGTTAACAGGTTAACAGATCTTAACAGGTGCATGTTAACAGGTTAACAGGTCTTAACAGGTTGTTGTATCATTCGATTTGGTCATATGCATGTTAACGTGCACCTGTTTATTTTCGTGTCGTGTTCTTGTTTGAGAAAAATGACACGATTAGTTAACAGGTCGTGTTCGTGTTTGGCCTTAGCAGGTTCGTGTCTTAACAGGTTCGTGTAACCTGTTATGCCAGCTCTACCTTCGGGTAATTATTATTCATTTTATTTATAAATAAGCTTAGACTATTTTCACATGCTTATATATTCAAACTGTCAATTTTTATTTTATTTTTTTTTATTATTATTATTTTTTGGAATACATGCATGTTTGTTATGATGAGACGATGAACAACTTTTATATAAACTTGAATGATCATGTCTATATTGGTAGATGTATACAAGATAAAGTCAAGGATTCATATCAAGTTGGTTTTCGTTTTCCACTATGGTATTACAATTTGGTCGATATTGTTTTATTTTTAAGCAAAAGATACACACGTCTTCTTTTTTTCCTGTTTGACAATTTAGGTTATTGGCTCAAGTCTGATTGTGAGCTTGAGGTCCATTATATTTTGGGTTTTGATTCTTTTGTTTATTATCAAAATTATGTATTGGTGAGACTACAAAAATATCGCGTGAGACTACAAAGATATTGGTGAAACTTACTCACCTATAGTGCCGACATAGAGTTTATACTCAAATGTGGTATATAAAAAGGTTTTAAAAGATAAATAAAGTACATAAGGGATTTTGAGATCGTAACCATTTGAGGGGTTAATATATTTTCTTACAAGGATAATGGTATATGATATTGATCTTTTTTGTATTGTGTAAAAGAATGTGACATGTAAAATACATTTTTACTTGAGAAAACATATTGATGGACAAAAAATATTACTTCGTCGCTATGCGCAAATTTTCTGCTAGTTTATTGTAAACACACATGCTAGCTTACAGAGCCCTAACTGTCATACTACACCCCCTATGTATATTGATAAATCAACTAAATTTGTTTCCATTCACATTTTTTTTTATTGTTGAAAGAAAAATTCACCTAAAGGTAAAGCATATTATGATGTGAAAAAAAGTCACAAAAAATGAAAAAGTCGTTAAGCAATAAACAACTTTGTCATTGAATATAGTTGGGCTCCATTCAAACAAACAGCGAAGGAGATGACGAAAAGAAGGAAAGAAGAAGCGGCTCTCAACATGCACCGTGTTCAGAATACTCCTGTTCAAATTGTGGGGAGTGTTATACGATAGATTAGGTTATTGTCCCAAACTTAATTGTGAGCTTGAGGCTCCTTAATTAGCTTTAAAATTTGGATTATGTTTCTTTATCAAAACTATGTCTTAATTATAATACAGATCATATCTCATATAATTATACTCTCTTTGCTATTTTACAATTTTCTTGTTAATGATTATTAAATTAACATGATTATCATTCCAAAAGTTAATGTAAAACCAGGAACATTGGATATATAGTGAAATTCAAAAAGTAGAGAGAAATCAAAATCTTTACCAACTTTGTTGAATTAAATGCAAACGACCAAGTGTTGTTGATAACAAGACCAAGTTTTGTAGCTTTTGTGTCACCATAACAATTATGTATCTTTTTTCTCACTTATCACTGTTGATGGCGTTGATTTTCATTTTTATTTTTTATGGATGATGAAGTAGGTTTTGATGAATGAATTGAAGAGGTCCACTAGGTTACTAGCTTTTTGTCTTTTTCAACCATGATCCTCATGCGAGACCTCATTCTCAATTTTGCTTTTTTACCTTATGACGACCTCTTCAACTAGTATGGCTTTTCTTGTACATGATGAAGAATTAATGGAAAACATTGCGTTAAGTTGGCGCGTTGAATAAAAATGAGCGATTTAGTGTTGGATGAATTAAAGATGCTGAATGAATCAAATATGCTTACTGAATATGATTTTGGTGAAGAAATTACTATTTGATTAATTCTGAAAATGGAGAAAAAGCTTTCACCTGTTTGATTCAATCAAAAGAAGTACCTTGTTTGATGGACATAAAATAATCTAATTAGGCTATATGTATTAAAACATTAAGTTTGGAATAAACTTTGATGTAATTACTAATTAGTATGGCGTTATTATAGCGGAGTAATGACTTTTCTTAACAAATAGGATAGTTTATCGGTGCCAGTGTGGCGCACGAGTTTATGTGAAAGTTGTTAGGTTATTTAAAATCTCATTTAAATTAATTTAGTTTTTATTTTAAAAAAGTTTAAAACATATAAAAATAAAATAAGGTGATGTAGCAAAAAAATATAAAAGAAATTTAAAATATGAAATAATATAATATTAATTATAAAATAGAGAAAAGATACGTGGATATTCTTCGAGGACTGACTCAAGTTGCTTGTAGTTCTCCAAATACAAAATATACATTTGAGAATCTTCCAGTGAATTCCATGCCGAAATAAATGAGTTCCAATCTTGTGTCTTCTTGATCGTTGGCCTACAATTCTTAAAAATATTAAGGCTAATGTGCCATCTACAAAGTAACTGTGTAGCATTTGGAAAAACTTTTTCGCATGCATTCATCAGAGCCAATTCTCTGTTCGTGATTATAACACGCGGATGCATGCGCTCGTTAAGTGTCAACTTTAAGCACTCTAACACCCACGTATAGTTTTTCGTCTTTTCTTCACTTATAAAGGCAAAGGCTATACAAAATGTCTTGTGTGTGTTGAAGTTACTCCAACTATCTCCACAAAAGGCATATTATGTTTGTCTTATAGGTAGCATCTATTATCACCACGTGTGGGAATGCACGCCACATATTAAAGGATATCGGGTGAACAAAAAACAGAGCTTCCAACTGATTCGTAACTTCATTTGTCGAAAAATCATGAACATAACCATTAGAGTGTAAAAGATACATAAGAACCTGCGTTGAAATTTTCATAATCAATTTTCCTTTTATTTAAACCAAAATATATAGAAGAAAAAAACATTAAAATAGTTGTGTAATGGTTTACCTGCATCTTTGAGTGTTTTCCAACTCTTCCGACCTTGCAAATTTTAGCTTGTGCATTAGATATATCTTTGAGTGTTGACACATTATCCTTATTTCGTGCCTTAATTATTGACAATATGTCATGTGGCTCCACAATTTTCTTTGTCAAATCTTCAACCAATTGATATTCTTCATTAGACAATCGTCTCGCATATGGATGCCCCTCCATATTTCGTGCAGGAGAATGATTATGTTTTTCACATATCACACTCATCAATCAACCATCATGCATACTTGAATACTTTCCTACCAACTGGAATGGACAATTAATCTTTTTAGTAGCAGATTTTTTACTTGTTTCTTCTGGTTTATATTCACCACCACGATCACACATAAGCGTGACTTCATAGAAAAAACTACTTTCGTTCGTGTATGATTTTTGAGTTACAATAACGTAACCAAGAGACCGTGCCTTAGCTTGCGCCCAATATTTTAACTCTTCCCGAGACTTAAACACCTAAAATGAAATTTCTTTTTGTTAATGAAAATGTTCACTTTTAAATGAATAGCATAAAGTTAAAAATTATTGCCTATGATATAAAAACAAGTGTACCTCACGAGTAAAAAATGACGATGTCTCTATAAAAAATCATCACTTTCACTTGGGTTGTTGTTTCCATTAAAAAACGACATTCTTTATACATGCAAAACAAAAAAGGCTCCTGCAATAATAAATAATAGTTAGATACATATATGATAACAATAATAGTTATAATGCTAAAAAAAGGCCGTAAATAAATGAACTTTTTGTATATTTATGTCACCGACTTTTAGATCTAAAATTATCTCTTACGTTTGAAATGCTAGCCACGTAAACATGCATGCATGAAAAATGGCACTTCAACCTCATGGGGTCATGGCCTTCAATCGTCATTAAAAAAAATAATAATAAAAAAATAAAAATAAAAAAGTCATTCGCTCCAAAGAATATAAAAAACGAGTCCATATTGTTCTCACAAATTAACTTCACATTTTCTCTCATATATTCTCTCACACTTCACATTTTCTCACACACACTTCATATTTTTTTCTCTCATTAAAAACCACCATATAACCACCACCACCACCCATACCAACTGACAACAACCACAATCGGTAACCCCCACACCGACGCTAAACCCACCTTGGCCGCACGACCCCAACCACCAAACGCGCCCAACCCCAGCCTCCAAACACTGCCCAACCCCAGCCACCAAACACCCTAGATGGTCGCTCGACCGCAGCCACCAAACGCCCTAGATGGTCCAATCACAACCGGATCTAACATCTTATGGTGTCATACACCAAACGCCCGCAGCCACCAAAAGTCGTAGCTTTCCCGACTTCATTTTCCGGCAAAGATTGTGGCGGCATTGATCTTGAAGAAGAGCTGGTAGATAGTCGACAAAAATAGCGTGCCATAAAATAATTACCTTTGATATAACGCCAATCAAATGGTTTTCCGACTTCAGTTTCCGGCAAAGATTGTTGACTGAGTTAATTGTGTTTAAAAATCATAATTAACAATTTATATAGTAATTATCCATTATCATTGTAATTAAATGTACTTTAGTAGTTAGGAAGGTAATTAAATGTATTAGTTAAAAAATAAATGTATTCTTAGTTTTTAGGATCTTGAAAAAAGAGAATAGGAGGGGTGAGAAAAAAATAAATGTATTCATGATTTCAAAATGTTGACTGAACTAATTAATGCATGTGACAGAAAAATGTAAATTTCACTCCCGATGTGAAGACCCCAATTGACTAAAAATTAAATTTGGTGAATTTAGCAGGACTCTACACTAAATAAGGTCAAAGTGATGATACATTTACCAATATAAGAAAGTTTACCCAAATAGAGTCTTTATACTTGTGGTTATTAGCGTGTCTATGACGTGAATATATCAAATTTGGTTTTATAATTCACGCCAGATTTGTTAGAGCACCGAGTACAAGGGCTGTTGGTTTGAGCCATCACCCTCGACGCCACCCTACGGCGCGAGACACCACACCAAGACTGGGCTGGTGGGTCTTGGCGTCGTGGCCACCAGCTCACACGGAAGCAACTTTCTTGTTTTTGTTTAGGTGGGTTTGTTTCTATTGTGTGTTGTGTTTGTGATGTGTTTGTGATATGCTTGTGCTTGCGTATTCTTTTTTTTTCTTTGTTGCAGGTATCCGATGGAGAAGAGCCAGAGAAGAAGAAGATGAGATCTATATTTTTTTTATTTCTTTTTACATATGCATTTTACACCCTTTTGTTTGCTTAACTTTTTATTTTACACCCAATAATATAAGCTAGTGTATCTTTGAGCACTTGTGACAATTATTAATTTAAAGAGCTAAAACTTTTTGGTGCAACAATCATGTAGACTGGAAATTAGGAATCTTGTGCAACCCGTTTATTTAGTTAATGTACTTTTTAATTATTATTTTTTTAATTTGATATATATATTTTTTTAATGTAATGTGTTTTTTATTAATGAAATTAAATTTAGTTAAATAGATTGTTTTATTAAAGAAAATAAAGAAGAAGAAAAATTATGTACTACGGCACCCGAAAAACTGGTGTTATACTAGGGAGGGGGTTTTGGTGCCATAGCTAAAACTGGTGCCATAAGAAAAAAGTGCTGAGGTGGCACCACTTTTTCCCATGACACCACCCACGGCACCAAACGATACCTAGCGCTACGTAGACTGATAGCTAACAAAACGATACCCATGAGGGGGATATTTTGTGAATGCTTTATTTGTATTATTATGTGAAGGATAACGCGTAACTTAAAATTTTATTTAACAATTAAATATGAATTAATCAGAATAATATTAAAATACTATAAAAACCTTTTATCATATTCGGTGACCCAATTACATTTAATTGATCAGTTATAAAATAAATAACAATTATTTTACATACCGTACGAATAACGAATCAGATGATGATGTTGTCAAGAGCACAAGATCGATAATGTAATCTTCCTATAGCTAACACTAGCACGACTTCACCTAGATGCTAGTACTTGATATCTACTCGTGAACGCCACATCAACAATAATACAATCAATAAGCTAAATGAAAACTAGGGTTTATGTGTGTTGGGTGTGATCGGTCGAAAAAAAAAATAGGAGAAGAAGATTTTGTGACTTTTTTTTTTTTTTTTTTTTAAATAATTTTCTTACTATATATTTAAACCCTAATTTCAGAATTAAGATATGGGGATACGGTGATAGATTGACTATAATTTTTGTAATCAATTGGCTACAATCCTTCATCAAAATACACAAGAAAATGAATCAGTGATCTATAATTTGTAGTACAAAATTGTAAAAAGTTGGCTACAAGACAATTGTAGCTAATATATATTAAGAATATAGATAATCCTCAATTCAAAATAGAAGATTTGTTTCTAAATTTATACTATTCGTTTCTTCCTACGAAAGTAATAGGTCAAGCCCATAACCCTTAAGGCTGGTCACAGTAAGGGGGGTCAATCCCCCTATTTTTTCCTGCCACGTCAGCTTTCTCTCTCCAGCGACCTGCAGGCGATTCAGTACCCCAGTAAGGGCGACCAAGTTCATTTTTTTTTAACATTTTTTTTTTTACATTTTTAACACAAACTAAAATTTCATTCATGATTAAATCGTTACATATTAATTCAAATAAAATAAAAACATTACAACACTTATTAAAACATTACAACACTTATTAAAACTAATCTTCTAGGTTGTATTGTTCCTTGATCGAGTCTTTGATTTCTTGCAATTTTTGTCGTTGAAATAGAAGATGAGGTCTTTTTGATATTTCTTTTGTCGCTAAAGTTCAAGCTTTTGTTCTTTCACTGCCAATCTTCTTTCTTCTTGCTCCGTTTTCTTTTGCTCCAGCGCCAACTGCATATCCCTTTGCTCCAACTCTTTTTGCTTCAATTTGTAGTGTAACATCTGGTAATTTTCCTAAAACCAAATTCTAGCCAAACTTCTATTTTTAGAGCCTGAAACATTTTTAAAACTTTAAAGCATGTTAAAATTGATTTAAAGAGCGTGAGATATATTAGGAACGAGAATTTATTTGTAGATTAGCTCAGCACAACCTAGAAAAGCCCGAATATGTTTTTACTTGCCAAATTATTTAGATTATTACGAGTTTGGGAAAAACTATGAAGTTTATGCTTGATTTTATTGGAAAAACTATTTCGAGAACGATGGCGCAAGTTTTATAATTTTTCGAGTCCGTTTGCTAAGTCATTCGAGTCCCGAACCGTTTTATGAAGAAGTAAAGCTAAAACCCACCCAAATTACTTCCCCTATATAAACCCCTACCCTCCTTTCCTTTCATTCTTTACACACACAAAAACACACACAAACTCTCCTCCCTCTCTCCTCTTTCTCTCTCTAAACCGGCGGCCAACACCCATTCGCCGGCGTTCACCATATTCCGGCCACCGGAATTTATTCCGGCCAAACCACACGACACCACCCATACCATCTTGTAGATCGGGACATCCCCGACTCATCCCCGCAACCCGTTTGTCCTAAAACACAAACACGCGCTCTAAATCTTAAAAATAAACAATCGACCTTCGTGTTTTTCCGGCCAAATAAGTTTTCCGGCGAGCTAAGTGGTAACCGAACCTTCCCCACCCCCTTATTCTCACGTTTTTCTATTAAAAACCCAAAAACCACCAAACCCTAATTTCGAATTTTTATATAATCCGATTTTATTTATGTTTTTATTAATTAAAAAGTGTTTTTAATAAAGTTTTAATAAATAAAACTCGTGTGGAATGTTTCTTGGTCCGTTTGGGTCGCGAGTTGGGTCGACTCACCGAGTCAACTCGGTTGACTCGGTGAGGTTTTGTATTTGGTTGAGTTTGGTACGAGTTGGGTAGGCAAGGGATTGATATTTTGGTTGTTTGGAGCGAGTTTTGGACTTGTTTGGTTCGATCCGTGTGTCGGCAGCCCCTAGCCACCACCACCGAGCCATGGTGGTGGTGGTGGGTGGTGTTTGGTTATTATTATTGTTGTTGTTGGTGTATTTGGGATGAATGTATTTGGTAGAAGAAATAAAAAAGAGGGAGATTTTTGCTCAGCACGAACACTGAAGATATGTGTCCACGCCGAATAATGTTGTTTTTTATACCGATCCAATTGCTAAAACTAGGTTCATGATAATTATTTAAGAACGAGTTTGTAAGGGTAAAAACTACTGTTATTAAGTTCCTATAAATTGATACCTCTTATTGGAAAAAACTACTTCTGTGCGTGTACCAAAAGAACAGGGTCATAAAATCAATAAGATGCGCATAGCCGTAAGTTATCCTATATATCACAATTATATCAGAGTGCCGTTTGCTTAAGTCAATATGCTGACATAATAGATATGTGTACGCGCAACACGTGATTTTATTGAACCAAGAAAGCTAAAACCCACCAAATTACTCCATTTGTCAATCCACCTTAATGAGTTAACGTAACAAGTAATTATATGAACTTAATATTTATTATTTTACGTCTAACGTATAAGATTTCCCATCACATAAACACTTACCTATTCCTATATCATTATTTACACATATCACAAAACACACACAAGACTCTCCTCCCCTCTCTCCTCATGTATCACTCTCATAAACCTTTTTCGACGCTAACAACACGACCATAAAATAAAATATAGATTATCGCCTGCTTAACTATCAATCTATTATAAACCCGTACCGATCCTGATAAATTTTTATTATCCTGGCCATAATTACCACACGACAATCCAAACTACATAACCTAATGCTTAGATAGTAATATACGTTTATTAAAGACAAGGGCCCTTAGTATCTCATTCACAGCCATAATAATAATAATAGTGTTTAATAATAATAATATGCACCCGTTGATGTCCTAAAACATCAGAACTATCTCGCTCGTATCATAAAATCGTAAAAACATAAACAATTACGATACCTTCCACATTGCCCTTTCCGCCGAAACATAAAATACCTTGCGCTGGCATGCACAACCGGGAGATAACCAGAAACAATATTCCCTCCACCAACCATTGATTTCTCGACTCGAATCCATAATTCTTACTATATAATTCTAAAAACTACAACCATTATATACAACCAAACCCTAAATATTATCGACTCTTTTATATAAACAATTATCTCTTACATAATATATCGCAGTATATCCCTACAGTTAAATTCAAAAAAAACTCCTATTTCTAACAAAGTTTATTAATAAAATTAACATACTCGTGTCGGCCAAAATGTAATTCCTATCGCGAACAATCCGATACATAGTAATATTCGCGAGTTGGCGATGGCCAACCACGAGTCAATCGGTTGACCTCGGTGAGGTTTTTGTATTTGGTTGAGTTTGGTACAGGTTGGGTAGGCAAGGGATTGATATTTTGGTTGTTTTTGAGCGAGTTTTCGGACTTGCTNGAATGTATTGGGTTTTGGATGAGATTTGGATTAGCCGAAGGATATGCGAATTGGTTTTGTTATATTATTAGGTTAGTTAACGGGTTTAGGTTTAGAATTGGTAAATTTGTTGTTTGGTTCGATCCGTGTGTCGGCAGCCCCTAGCCACCACCACCGAGCCATGGTGGTGGTGGTGGGTGGTGTTTGGTTATTATTATTGTTGTTGTTGGTGTATTTGGGATGAATGTATTTGGTTTTGGATGAGATTTGGATTAGCCGAAGGGATATGCGAATTGGTTTTGTGGTATATTAGGTTAGTTAACGGGTTTAGGTTTAGAATTGGTAAATTTGGTTGAGGCGAGAACATGGGATTGTGGAGTATTGTTTATTTGTTGTCGGGATACGGTTTAGTCTCGGATGGTTAATACTTGCTTATGACTAAAACCATATCATTATTATTATTATTAACACTATTATTATTATTATTCTTAATAATAAACACCCTTTTATAAATAATATTACTATTATTATTAATATGTATATAAATATAAGACGTAAGTCTTATATAACTTTATTAAAACGTAATCTATTATTATTATTATCTCTAATAGAAAAATTACTTCTTTTATATATATATTATTATTATTTATTATAAACTCCTTATACGTTAGACGTAAAATAATAAATATAAGCTTTCATATATATTACTTGTTACCGTTACATATTTGGACAAATGGGATTGATATCCGTTTGATGACTATTATTATGACTTGTGAACTTGTATTGGACGTATTGGATTTACGGCTATGGTTATTTGGACTTATGGACCCTTTGGTACACGAGACGGTAGGGTACGTTAGGCCCTTAAAGATCTTAACGTATCTGGAACCCGAACTATACGAAATGGTCGATAAACCTGAACAACTAATGGACAACGTAAATGATATATTCAATCATATTGATATTTACATTTATATTATTATAACGTTATTTGTATATAAAAGAGTCGATGACTCGGGAAATGCTTTATAAACGGGCAGGTCATGCCGAAATTTACTAAAAATATATATTATTATCTTACTATATTTTAACAAATATAATCTTATTATATTTTGGGAAATGGGAAATACCGAGACTATTAGGAATTGTTGTCTTTCTTTCGTGTCTTTTATTCTTTTCTGTTCTTCCTTTCTTTTGACGAGTATTCTTCGAGTCTTTCTTGTTTTCTCATATGTTTTGAGGTTCACCGACTTATTCTTTTCTATAGTCTTCCGCACGAGACTACTTTTGGAAAATGTTTTCTTTTAAACGCCATCACCTTTTCTGAAACTTCATTCAAGCATTAACTATTAAAGTATTCGAGTACTATTGCTGAGTTATGATATTATTATGATTAGGTTGTGCTGAGGATTGTCTACTGTGAGGCGTACTTGTTTGGTTGACTTATATATCTCGTTACCTGCTGTTGATTAAGGTGTGATTCATAGCCCCACTTTTTATCTTTAAATGTTTATAACCCTTGGGGTGAGATACATGCTTTAAATGTTTTCTGAGCACAATTATTTTTGGTATGCTTTCCTGAATGGTATGCTTTTCTGACGATGTGCTAAGTAGCTCTGCCTTGCCTATGCAAGACCCTCAGATCATGAACCATTAATCACTTGCGAGTGAACGCGAATATAGGGATATAGCGCTATAGGAATTGACCCTCCCACTACTTTTGCCGGATAGGTAGATGTGGTGTACTATATTCGATTTGTCGAGTAAATGGCAAGTGCTCGACCTTGAGGGCA
>LBNU01033254.1:14727-32964 GCA_014162995.1 Artemisia annua
TTTTACACAAAGAGTACTTGTACTCTAAATGGTTTATAAATCGAATGATGTGTTTTGGTCACATTTTAAACGTCCCGAGTTGTGGTCGTTTACTATAAATGTGCCTGGTTTCTATTTTCGTAATACCCCCAGCACTGTAGCTGCCATATTTGAGTTGGGGGTGTTACAGAATGGTATCAGAGCCAAGGTTTATAGTGAACGAGCTCGCACTCGACTATTAACTTTTTCCTGGAGTCAAAATGTTTTGAGACAGAAAGCCGCCAGCCCTTCATGCTACTTCGCGCCCAGGTAATTTATTTTAACTTTGTAATTATACATGCCTTGATATTATGATTTATTTGGAATTTCTCCACTATTATGATTTGGCTTATAAAATGTTTTCCGTGAAAATTTGGCTAGTGTTTTTATACCTTCCTTATGCTCTTGTAGAGTGTAATGTCTGTCCCAGTCCCACCCGTTGTTGACTCTTTGCTATTAGAAGATGAGATGGAGTTAGATGATGATGTTGGTTTGGATGATGAGGTAGGTTTAGAGATTGGTGTTGGTTTGGATGATGAGGTAGGTTTAGAGATTGGTGTTGGTTTGGAGGATGAGGTAGGTTTAGAGGCTGATGTTGGTACTGATGATGATGATGAGGAGGATAGTGATGATGATGAGAGTGATGATGATGAGGAGGAGGCTATGGATGAGGATCAGGATGTTCCTCCCTTGCCACCTTCACCTGTGTATTCGGATGTGACTTATGAGTCGGATACGTCTGAGTCATTAGGGTATGCGCTTGAGACCGAGGTTCCGACGACGTATGAGGTTGGTGAGTCTTCGACAGTTGCTCGTGTTACTCAGTCAGAGGTCAGTGGTGAGTTGAGCCGTTTGAGACAGGATCTCACTAGATGTCAGGGTCGTTATGTATCGTTGGCTAGGAGGACGTGCTTTTGACCCCGTGAGGTTGGTGATTTGACTAAGGAGATAGTAGTAGGACAGAAGGCTGCAGATAAGGTGCATGTAGGATTGCATAGGCATGCAGCTAGACTAGGCTCAGCTGAGGAGTCAGATGCTAAGATGCAGGAGTGTTTGGATTTGCTAGATGATAGGATGGACATGATGAGTAGGATGGTGGATCAGGTGACTATGAGAGAGGTGTTTCTGGATATAGACAGCAGACGACATTACCGTAGCATTCAGTCATTGTGGGATGAGCTTCATGCTACGCAGTGGCAGGTGTACTACGACAGGTTGGCCAGGTACAGGCCTAGTGACAGTGTGGATGTGATGGCTGTGTACGGAGGTCGTAGTGGGATCGTTGATTAGTCGTGCATGGTTGTTAGTATCTTTGATAGTAGTTTATCTAGTACGTATCGATTGACTAGTTCAGTTGATAGATTTTATCAGAAACTTGTATTTGTTTTGCAATCCTTGTAAGACTAATGTCAAGTATGAAATCTATGATGTATTATGATGATGTACTATTAACGGTGTTGACTTATGCTGTGTATTGTCTTTTCTTCTGGGGTGTTGCTATTCTTGCACTATAATTCTGACACATTGATCAAATACTTACAATAGTTGTGAATGTATTGATTGATAGAATTATGCCTCCTGCGAGGATGACCCCGGCTGCCATTCAGCAGTTGATTAATGAAGGGATTGCAGCAGCGCTTGCTGGGCAAGCAGGTGTCCATCAGGATGTTGGACAGGCTGGAGTTCGAGTGGTTCCCAATAACCATTTCTGTACTTTTAAGGAGTTCATGGATTGTAAGCCTACTACCTTCAAAGGAACTGAAGGAGCAGTTGGATTGACTCAGTGGTTTGAGAAGATGGAGTCGGTGTTTCAAAGGAGCAATTGTACTGAGAACAACAAGGTGAAGTACGCGACGGGTACATTGTTGGAGCATGCCTTGTCATGGTGGAATGCTTATGCCCAAGAGAAAGGGATGGAGAATGCATTCAGCACCACTTGGGATGACTTTAAGGCAGCTATGATTAAGAAGTATTGTTCTCGTGGTGATTTGAGGAAGTTGGACACAGAGTTTTACTACTTGGCTGTGAAGGGCCATGATCTTGCTGCATATGTGCGCCGCTTCCAGGAGTTGAAGGTATTCTGTGCTCACATGGTGCCTGATAATGAGAAGTTGCTTGAGAAATTCATTGGAGGATTACCTGCGAGTATCCAAGGACATGTGACATCTTACAATGCTGAGACTTTGGATGACACCATCAGCATGGCTGAACGTCTTATGGATCAAGTGATTAAGCATGGTGCTGTTCAGAAGGGAAATCACTTTGACAATAAGAGGAAGTGGGAAGATAACCGAAGGAACAACAACTCCAACTACCGCAACAACAACAACAACCAGTATCGTAACCACAATCACCATAACCAGCAGAACAGGAGACAAGAGACCGTTAAGGCTTTTGTGGCTGCACCAGCACAAGGAGGAGTGAATGCTGGGCAGCAGGCTCGTTGTGGTAAATGCCAGCAGCACCATACTGGACCGTGTGCTGTGAGGTGCATGAAGTGTCAGAAGGTTGGACACATTGCGAGGTTTTGTAAAAGCAAAGTTGTGGCAACAGGAGCGAATGCTCAGCCCGTAGTTACTTGCTTTGGATGTGGAGAGCGTGGCCATTATAGGAGCCAATGCCCTAAGAATGCTGGACAAGGAAATGGAGGTGCTCGAGGTAGAGTGTATGTGATGGGGAATGGTGAGCAACATCAAGATCCGAATGTTGTCACTGGTACGTTTCTTCTCAACAACCTTCGTGTTAGAGTTTTGTTTGATTCGGGTGCCGATAGGAGTTTCATATCTTCTAAGATTGCGCCGTTACTCCGGCTTACCCCAACCCCGTTAGGTGTCAGCTTTAGCATTGAGCTAGCTAATGGTGATGTAGTAGATACCTGTACCGTGATTCGAGGTTGTACCCTTACACTTTTAGACCAACCGTTTAGTATCGATTTGATGCCGATAGAGCTTGGGAGTTTTGACGTTGTGATTGGAATGGATTGGTTATCCAAACACCAAGCGAGCATTGTTTGTGGAGAACGAGTTGTTCATATCCCATTCAATGGAGAGATTTTGATTGTTCGAGGCGATAGGAGTGGAACTTGCCTGAACATCATATCATGTGTTAAGACCATGAAATACATCGAGAAAGGATATCATGCATTCGTAGCTCATATAGCTAAGAAGGAGTCGGAAGAGAAGCGACTCAAGGATGTTCCTGTAGTGCATGATTTTCCTGAGGTATTTCCTGAAGATTTGTCGGGCCTTCCGCCAGCCCGACAAGTAGAGTTTCGCATCGATTTAGTTCCAGGAGCCGCACCTGTTGCGCGTGCACCATATCGACTAGCACCATCGGAGATGGAGGAATTGTCCAAGCAATTGCAGGAATTGCTGGATAAAGGATTCATTAGACCTAGTTCTTCGCCCTGGGGAGCTCCGGTATTGTTTGTGAAGAAGAAGGATGGATCGTTTAGGATGTGTATCGATTACCGTGAGTTGAATAAGTTGACGGTGAAGAACCGTTACCCGCTACCAAGGATAGATGATCTGTTTGATCAATTGCAAGGATCGAGTTACTACTCTAAGATAGACTTGAGATCTGGTTATCACCAACTTAGGGTTCGGGAAGAGGATATTCCCAAGACAGCGTTTAGGACACGCTATGGTCATTATGAGTTCCAAGTTATGCCATTTGGTTTGACCAATGCGCCTGCAGTATTTATGGATCTTATGAACCGAGTATGTAAGCCTTATTTGGATAAGTTCGTGATAGTCTTCATCGACGACATTTTGATTTACTCCAAGAGTGAGGAGGAGCATAAGCGACATTTAGCAACAATTCTTAGCTTGCTCAAGGACGAGCAATTGTACGCGAAGTTCTCTAAGTGTGAGTTCTGGATTCGCAAGGTACAATTTTTAGGTCATGTAATCGATGGAGAAGGATTACATGTAGATCCCGCTAAGATTGAGTCTATTGAGAAATGGGCAACGCCTGTTAATGCCACAGAAATTCGTCAATTTCTAGGATTGGCTGGGTATTATAGGAGATTCATTGAGGGATTCTCCAAGATATCCAAACCGTTGACAGCGTTGACTCACAAGGATAAGAAGTACGAATGGGGAGATGAAGCAGAGAAAGCGTTTCAGATTTTGAAACAGAAGCTTTGTAGCGCACCGATATTAGCTTTGCCTGATGGAGTAGAAGATTTTGAGGTGTATTGTGATGCATCATATCAAGGATTAGGAGCAGTTTTGATGCAACGAGGGAAAGTTATGGCATATGCTTCCCGACAGCTTAAGATTCATGAGGAGAAGTATACCACTCATGATTTGGAATTAGGAGCTGTAGTCTTTGCACTTAAGTTATGGAGACATTACCTTTATGGTACGAAGTGTGTTGTCTTTACTGACCACAAGAGTTTACAGCATATCATGGATCAGAAGGAGTTGAACATGCGACAACGACGATGGTTAGAGACGTTGAGTGATTATGATTGTGAGATTAGATATCACCCTGGAAAAGCGAACGTCGTGGCTGATGCTTTGAGCCGAAAGGAACGGTTGAAGCCACTACGAGTTCGAGCTTTGGTGATGACAATCAATTCGACTTTACCCACTCAGATTTTGCAAGCTCAAGAAGAAGTAGTGAGACAAGGAAATCTCAAGGAAGAGAAACTGGATGGAATGATTGAGAAGGAGAAGTTGGAGAAACGAACGGATGGAACCTTGTGTTACAAAGGAAGAAGTTGGGTGCCTTTGTTTGGAGGACTAAGAGATTTGATTCTACATGAGTCTCATAAGTCTAAGTATTCTATTCACCCAGGATCTGATAAGATGTATCAGGATGTGAAGAAGTTGTATTGGTGGCCCAATATGAAGGCTGAGATTGCTGATTATGTTCGTAAGTGTCTTACCTGTGCCAAGGTAAAGGCCGAACATCAGAAACCGTCTGGTTTGCTAGAGCAACCTGAGATCCCAGAATGGAAATGGGAGAGGATTACGATGGATTTTGTCACTAAGTTACCTAAGACTTCTGTTGGATTCGATGCTATTTGGGTAATAGTCGATCGATTGACGAAATCTGCTCACTTTTTGCCGATTAAGGAGAACTATAGTATGGATAAGCTGACTAGACTCTACGTGAAAGAGATAGTCTCTCGACATGGAGTACCTGTGTCTATCATATCCGATAGGGATAGCAGGTTTACCTCGAAGTTTTGGCAGTCACTTCAGAACTCGTTTGGAACACAACTTGATATGAGTACCGCTTACCATCCACAGACCGATGGTCAAAGCGAGAGAACCATTCAGACTTTGGAAGATATGCTACGTGCGTGTGTGATAGATTTCGGAAATGGATGGGATATCCATTTGCCTTTAGTTGAGTTTTCCTACAACAATAGTTATCATGCGAGTATTAAAGCCGCACCGTTCGAAGCACTTTATGGTCGAAAGTGTCGTTCACCCATTTGTTGGGATGAAGTAGGAGAAGCACAGCTTATCGGTCCGGACTTAGTCCGAGAGACGACCGAGAAGATTGCTCAGATTAAGGAACGATTGAAAGTAGCTCGTGACCGTCAGAAGAGTTACGCAGATGTGAGGCGTAAACCCCTAGAGTTTCAAGTAGGAGATCGGGTTATGTTGAAAGTATCACCTTGGAAAGGTGTGATCAGGTTCGGTAAAAGAGGAAAGTTGAACCCTAGGTATGTTGGACCTTTCAAGATTGTAGAGAGGATTGGTCCTGTGGCATATAAGTTGGAATTGCCACCTGAGCTTAGTAGAGTTCATCCTACCTTCCATGTGTCCAATTTGAAGAAGTGTTTGGTTGATGAAACTGCGGTGATCCCGCTTGATGAGATTGAGATAGATGAGCAGTTACATTTTGTGGAAGAACCTGTTGAGATTATGGATCGCGAGATTAAGCGATTGAAGAAGAGTCGTATCCCTCTTGTGAAAGTTCGTTGGAATTCCAAGAGAGGACCTGAGTACACTTGGGAACGCGAGGATGAGTTTAAACGCAAGTACCCAAAACTCTTCAAAACCGGGACTGGTGACCTAGACTAAATCCGGGACGGATTTCTAAATATGATGTATGTTATGTAACACCTGGTATTTTTCCTAAAACCTAATCCTAGCCAAACTTCTATTTTTAGAGCCTGAAACGTTTTAAAACTTTAAAGCATGTTAAATTGGATTTGAGGAGCGTGAGATATATTAGGAACGAGAATTTATTCCTTGATTTACTCAGCACAACCTAGAAAACTCGAATTTGTTTCATTTGCCAAATTATTTGATTTATTTTGAGTTTGAGAAAAACTCTGAAGTTTATGCTTGATTTTATTGGAAAAACTATTTCGTGAACGATGGCGCAAGTTTCGTAATTTTTCGAGTCCGTTTGCTATGTCATTCGAGTCCCGAACCGTTTTTATGAAAAGTTTAACTAATTGGCGAGACTAGTCCCTTGAGTTTATTTTCAATAAACACCCTACACTTTATTTAATTTCAAACCCACCCTAAACCCTTTACCTTATATAAACCCCCATATAATACTTCCACTCATTTTATTTATCACAAAAACACACACACTCCTCTCTCTTCTCTCTTCTTTCTCTCTCTACCCACGACCGGCCAACCCTCCCACCGCCGGTTGCATTTTCCGGCCACCGGAATAAATTCCAGCCAAACCCAACAACACCACCCATCCAATCTTGTAGATCGGGACATCCCCGACTCATCCCCGCAACCCGTTTGTCCTAAAACACACCCACGCGCCCTAAATCTTAAAAATAAGATTTCGACTTTCGACTTTTTCCGGCCAAACAACTTTTCTGGCGAGCTAAGTGGTAACCGAACCCCCTCCACCCTTATTCTCACGTTTTCTTTCATAAAAACTCAAAAACCACAAAACCCTAATTTCGAAATTTATATTAATCCGATTTTTATTAATAAACCTTTTATAAAAACGTTTTTATTTAATGTTTTTAATATAAAACTCGTGTGGAATCCCTCTTGGTCCGTTTGTGGCTCGACTCGGTCGAACTCACCGAGTCAACTCGGTGACTCGGTGAGGTTTGGTGTTTATTTGATGTTGGGTCGAGTTTAGTGACGAGTGAAATGGTATTTTGGTTGTTTTGTTATATTGTGAGGTCCGTTTGGTTTGGTTTTGTCTCGGCAGCCTCACGCCACCACCACCGAGTCATGGTGGTGGTGGTGGGTGGTGTTTGGTTATTATTATTGTTGTTGTTGGTGTATTTGGGATGATTATATTTGGTTTTGGATGTGGATTTGGTTAGCCGAAGTGGTTTGCGAATTGATGTTGTTGTTATTAAGTTAGTGACGGGTTAGGAATAGATTTGGTATATTTTGGTTGAGGCGAGACATGGGATTGGTTGTGGTCATTTTGATGTAGTTGGTTATGTTTTGTCGGGATATTTTGGTTATTAGTCTCGGATATTTATTATTATTATTATTAACCTTATTATTATTATTATTAGTTTTAAACGGTTAAACGGTAAATATTAATACGGAATAATAACTATGAAATTTAAAATGTAAATTGTTAAAGTTAATTTGATTTGGATGACGGACTTGGTATCCGCATTTGAGACTTGTGATATGACTTGTGAACTTGTATTGGACGTATTGGATTTGCGGCTATGGTTATTTGGACTTATGGACCCTTTGGTACACGAGACGGTAGGGTACGTTAGGCCCTTAAAGATCTTAACGTACCTGGAACCCGAACTATACGAAATGGTCGATAAACCTGAACAACTAATGGACAACGTGAATGATATATCCAATCATATTAATATCTACACTTATATTATTATTAACGTTATTTGTATTTAAAAGAGTCGATGACTCGGGAAATGCTTTATAAACGGGCAGGTCATGCCGAAATTTACTAAAATTAATTATTATCTTTACTATACTTTATCAAATATAATCTTAATATATTTTGGGAAATGGGTAATACCGAGACTATTAGGAATTGTTGTCTTTATCTATTCGTGTCTTTTATTCTTTTCTGTTCTTCCTTTCTTTTGACGAGTATTCTTCGAGTCTTTGTTGTTTTCTCATATGTTTTAAGGTTCGCCGACTTGTTCTTTTCTATCTTTCTTCCACACGAGACTACTTTTGGAAAATGTTTTCTTTCAAACGCCATCATCTTTTATAAAACTTCATTCAAGCATTAACTATTAAAGTATTCGAGTACTATTGCTGAGTTATGATATTTATATGATTAGGTTGTGCTGAGGATTGTCTGCTGTGAGGCGTATTTGTTTGGTTGACATATATATCTCGTTACCTGCTGTTGTTAAGGTGTGATTCATAGCCCCACTTTTTATCTTTTAAATGTTTATAAACCCATGGGGTGAGATACATGCTTTAAATGTTTTCTGAGCACAAGTATTTTTGGTATGCTTTCCTGATTGGTATGCTTTCCTGACGATGTGCTAAGTAGCTCTGCCTTGCCTATGCAAGACCCTCAGATCATGAACCATTAATCACTTGCGAGTGAACGCGAATATAGGGATATAGCGCTATAGGAATTGACCCTCCCACTCCTTTTGCTAGATAGGCAAATTGTGGTGTACTATATTCGATTTGTCGAGTAAATGGCAAGTGCTCGACCTTGAGGGCATTGTTATACTATGAAATTCCGCGGTTATATTGATATTATGATTGTGGTTAACGTTTGCGTGTCATGAGCTTAGCATCATCAACAATGTTATATGCACAGGGATGCCTCTATACATTGGTTGTTATCTTGATTACCCGATATTAGCATATGTTGCTCATATCTTATGATTAAACCTTGTGCTCAACTTTATATTTTAAACCTATGGATTACACTCAACCTTTGTGTTGACTTTTTAAGCATGTATTTTCAGGTAATGATGTTTAGCTTGGCATGATGATATAATGGGCGTGGAGGAGTGGCATTGGCTGGAGTGGTATTCTGTCACGGCAGCTTAACTACTTTACTACCCTATTTTTACATGTCATTCGTCAAACCTTTTGTGTCTTTTACATTTCCGCTGCTATACTTTGTTTATTTTTCCGCTGCAAACTCTATTTACTTTTCCGCTGCAACTTTTATATAAAGAGTACTTGTACTCTAAATGGTTTATAAATCGAATGATATGTTTTGGTCACATTTTAAACGTCCCGAGTTGTGGTCGTTTACTATAAATGTGCCTGGTTTCTATTTTCGTAATACCCCCAGCACTGTAGCTGCCATATTTGAGTTGGGGGTGTTACACTATGAGCTCTTATCTCCTCCTATGCCATGCACGGCACAACCATATGGATTGTAAACAGTGGCTCATGCGTTAAATACTACCTTAATAGCCTAGTATGCCTTGGCTACATGTTTCCCAAGACGTTCAAGCACGTTACCATAAAGGAGGTTGGCCAGTTTTCATGAGCCTAACATTGATGGAACAATCATCCAACAAACAACAACACATCAATTAACCAATAATTAATAGTTAAGTTTCATTAGATCTAAGCAAACACAAGAAGAATTTAGCTACACATGTTAATTAAAAGACAAGCAAAAGAGATAATCAACCAACACATAGACATATTGATTGAATTAAAGTGAAGACTTATCTTTAATTAAGCATGAGGGTTCCAAGGGTTGGAAACCCTTAAAAGTACAGAAAATTCATCTAGGGTTTGGTGCCAAAAGTTCTCCACAAAGTTCCACNTTTTCTCTTGCAATTGTAGTTTTTGGGTTAGTTGACTAGCAACTAATTCCGCCCACTCTTCCAATACCCGAGATTTTACTTGCTTTCCATAAAATATAAAAATACAAAAATAATCTTCCTTCACCTTTAGACCTTTTAGAGTAGTTTTTCTATCCAAACGAACACTATTCCCTGTGAGAGAACGATCAATCCCCCGTACTTACCACTACACTATACTACACCGACCAGGTACACTGCCGGGTGGGATTGCAAGCTTCTCAAGATCCCTTGAGAGGTAAAACCTGTTGCGTGGTCGCAATCCCACGCTCATCACTTGCATAGATCCAACGGCAGAGAGGATGAGTTGTAGTCTACCAGCAAAGGATAAAGCTTTATTTTTCCAATCACTAACCCTCTTCCTCGCCTTATCAATCAGGGGTTGTCAATCATTCATATAAAGCCTCTTAGAAATCAAAGGGACCCCCAAATATCTAACAGGCAACCTACCCTCATTAAAAGGCATAATACTAAGTATTTTAGCTTTACTAAAAGGCTTAACATTACTGAAAAAAACAGTACTTTTAGAAGAGCTAGGGAGTAATCCAGAAACAATACCAAAATCATCCAAAGCATTCTTTAAAACCTCCACAGATTTCCAGTCACCATGAGAGAAAAGCAAAAGATCGTCCGTGAAGCAAAGGTGAGTAATGCCCAGATCTTTACACTGCCAATGATATTTGAAAGAAGAGCTTTGAGCAATCCGTCTTTTCACCAAGAGGTTAAACACTTCCATAACAAGAGTAAAGAGATAAGGGGATAGAGGATCCCCTTGTCTCAAACGCCGCTTGCCTTTGAAAAAACCTTGAGGAATACCATTAACATTGATGGAGAAAGATGTAGATGAGATACACTCCATAAGCCACCCTACCATTTTCTTATGATAGCCAAAACCAATAAGGATATCTTTCATAAAGCTCCATTCCACTGTGTCATAAGCTTTTTGTATATCCACCTTGAAAGCACATTTTGCATAACCCATGTTTCTATGGTATCTTCTCATAAGCTCTTGCGAGAGGAGAATATTATCACTAATCTGTCTATTAGGTATGAAGGCACTCAAGTTGATGTCCACAAAAGAATCTAAAGTACCTTTAATCCTATTAACAAGAACCTTGCTAATACATTTATATATCACGTTGCAACATGAAATAGGTCTATAATCAGTCACCTTTCTTGGAGTGGCAAGCTTAGGAACAAGAGATATAATGGTAGAATTTACTTCTTTCAGCAATTTACCACTTTTAAAGAAATCTTGACACTCTTTCAAAATTCTGCACCAATAACATCCCATGAGGCTTTAAAAAACTGAGATGAGAAGCCATCAGGTCCAGGCGCCTTATTACAATCAATATCAAAAAGGGCAATTTTGATTTCCTCATCCGAGATCTCTCTATCCATGTAATCAGCATCAGCACGGGACAAATTCTTGGAAAACAAAGAGCTAGGATTATGAATAGGAGCAACAGAAGATGAACAACCAAGCACCTTGGTAAAGTGATGAACAAATTGCTTACCCACATCCAGCCCAAAGTGAGGAATACCCATATTATCTTCAACCACTGAAATTCTACTCCTATTGATCTTACCTTTGACCACATTGTGAAAATATTTGGAATTTCTATCACCCTCATTGAGCCAATCTACTTTAGACTTCTGCTTTAAAAAAGCTTCCTCATCCATAATGGCAGACTTATACGATTTAAGACATAATAATTCAGCATCTCTAAGTTGACTGGAATGAGGATCAAACACCATAGCAGTTTGGATTCTAGCCAACTCAGCTCTCAAAGTCTTGACATTTTCAAAAAGATTGCCCTACTCATAATTAAGTTTCTAAGAGGCTTCTTACACATTCTGAGTTTAGAGACAAGAGAGAACATAGAGAAACCCTCAACTTCAGTTTCCCAAACCTTCTTAACAATGGGGATGAATCCAGCTTTTTTAGTGAGGTAATTGTGAAATTTAAAGGGTTTAGGCTTAGTATTATCAACTTCAGGTATAACAATAACACCAGGGGTATGATCAGATGTCATAAAAGAGAGAAACTGAGAAAAAGCGTTAGGAAAAGCAGAAAGAAAAGGAACTTTACATAATGCTCTGTCCAATTTCTTGAACAAACCACCCACTTTTCCAGGACTTTTGTTAAATGTGAAATTCAAACCATGCCTAGCAATATCTTCAACTTCAATGTCAGCCACACACTCTCTAAAATCATGCATAGCAGTAGTAATTTTAGACCCCCCAGTGGACTTTTCCGAAGGATCAAGAGTAGTGTTGAAATCCCCAAGCAGCACCCATGGAGAGTCACCAACAGACCTTTTATATTTATGCAATGATTTCCAAAGGCTCCTTCTATCATAAGTATGAACAAATGCATAAACAAAAGAGCAATGAAAACTATTACCCCCATTAACAGGCTCAATAAAGCAATGAATGACCTGAGCAGATTCATCCATCACCATAACATTAAGACAATTTGGATCCCAACCCACAATTATCCTAGTTCCACTAGTACATGAAGAGTTGTTAGAAACCCACTCCCATTGACCTAAGATATGATTACTAATCTTAGCCAACTTATTCTTTTTAACATGTGTCTCCAATAAACCACAAATACTATAATTACCCTCCCTTAACAGTTGAATAACTTGATCCTGATTGGTGGTGTTATTCAAACCTCTAACATTCCAGGCAATGGCTCTAATCCCCATTGGAAACTATAAAAGAAGGGGTTGCATCATTCTCTATGTTACTAGCAGCATTGACATCATACTCAGGTCTCATATCTTTAGCTATACCCTCACACTCAGAATCAACATCATCCTCGTCATCTTCAGGGATGGGCTCAAGTTTATACTTATGACAATGTTTATAAAAGTAATCAAGTTGGTGTAGTGTCTAATCTAACCTAACAGATTTGGATGGAAAGATACCTGCCTGCATGAATACATCGACTTCACTTCTCAACTTTGGCCACTCTTTATCATATTCTTCTTGAGTCTTCTTTTCTCCACTATTGCAACTCTCAAGCATTTCATCATCAATAAGAACAGCAAAAGTGTTGCTAAGAGGAATACTTTCCTCCACAACTTTATTAGGATTTCTAGTAGATCCCGAACCTCTAATAAGAACCCTTGGTTTGAAGTTAGGATCCTTGCTAATTTGCTGAAGGTTTTTGGTAGGGTTAACACCACCCGACATTTTGCTATTCCCGTTTTGAGCCCCATTAGATGACTTTGAAGCAGAAAGTTTATTGCCCTTTACCTGGTATAACCCTTGTTTACTATAACCATTACCTTGTAGCCCATTACTTCTCCCCTTACCAGATTGCATATTACTAGTATTACCTTTATTCTTTTTAGTAGGAGCAGCATTCTTCTTACCCAAACCCTGAGCATTAGTAGATTGCACACCATACACAACTCCACTCCTAGTAGTATTATGAGTATTCTGCACATTCAAGGTTTTTGTAGACATACCATTAGTATTATTATTAACCACAGACCTGTTCTTCTTCCCCACAGTAGAAAAGCCCTCTTCATCAACCACAACATCTTTACCCTTAGATCCCACAGGAACCTGAACTCTAATAGCCTCTTTAATAACATGTGCAGCAAGTTCTTCTTGTGTTCTAGGCCTGTTTTTGCAAGAGATAGTACTATGCCCAAAAGTTTTACAATGTGTGCATAGGGGTGGTTTCCACTGATACTTGACATCCAGCTTGCCTACTCTCGCAGGTCTATTTCCCAATGGAGGATAAGAAATTTCAAGAACATTCGGAAGCTCCTCTTCAGCTGAAACCCCAACTAGGACTCTAGCAAAATCAAGTTTGCCTGCCTTTTTTAAGCATCTCTCCTTTGTCATTTTGTCCATCAACATAGGCCTTCCAACTCCACTCATTATTTTCCCAATCCCATTCCCATTACACAATTCCATAGGTATGTTATAGACACACACCCAAATGGGAATAGTGGTAGGCTCAGACATATCCAACCAAATACCTGGCTCCCATAAATTAAGCACAATAGGCACGTTCTGCACCATCCACGGCCTGCTATCCAAAACTGATTTCATACCCTGTTCACTTTTAAACTTGAAGAAGTAGATATCATTACTTGTCTTGGTAATCTCCTCAATATCATACACTCGTCACATCCTCATTAAATTAGAACTCACCACTCTATAGTCCATAGAGGTGCCAACAAAGTAGCCATATAACTGTAATGAACATGTCTGCCCACCCTTATATACTTCTTCAGCTGAGAATTTAATTCTTCTATTACCATTTTCTTGCACAGTCACAGATCCAGGGGTGTATTCCATCTTTAAAGCCATTTCCTCTGTACCCTTCTTGAGTTTTTCCGCAAATCTGTCAGCCACAACTGAGTATTGGTTTGAAAGAATGGTGGAACCAAATGCATTACCAAAACCAGCACTCCAATTACTCTTATAACTAGTAGTTGCAGCATTCTTAATAAACGGATTACCCAGAACATTGCTCCCAAACTGCACTTTTAACAAAGGAACACTAGGCTTATTAAGAATGCCTTTTCCACTATCACTCTTTCCAAATTCAAAATCCATGCCTACCTTATTACAAGCAATACCATTCATATTGTTGGAAGAAACACCACCAGCATTTACAACTCCTTCCATACTAGTGTGCTCATTCCTAACATTTGGACCTGCTATTCCCTCACCACATACTAAACCTGTCTTAGCACCAACTATGCCATCTCTACCACCAGTCCCACAACTACTAATACTAACTACATCACCAGCACTAGGGGTGTCAAAACTGGTTTCAAGACCACAGTTCCTAGCCACAGGACTACTCTGCCTACATTGGATGGGACTAACATCAAGAGGAAGATTAATAAAAGACCCATCATTACCATTGACAATATTACTAGGATCAATAACATTTTTGCCACAAGCCTTTACACTAGAATCAACCAGTTTAGAAGCAGACTTATTATCAAAAGTACTCCCCATTTCAAAACTAAGATTAGAATCAATAGAACCAGCCATCAAGTTAGAGACCATATTACTACCTTCAACATCACTATTAGGACTCTTAATAACTCTTTTAGCACCTTTATTATCTATGGGAGATGATTCATTACGCTTTCTAGACTTAACAGTAGTCTTCAACAAATGATGATTCCTTAATATAGATCCAGCACCAACAGATGCAGACCCAGGAGAAGAAACCTTTATTCTGATGCCATGGCGGTGCCTCCGAGCTTTACCCTCCTTCATTTTGGGTAAAGGAACATTCGATTTCGAAAGGTGAACCTTATCCGGTGACATCCGGGTAAGCTCACAGAACTCGTCAACAAGTGGATCTGGAGGTTTATTATTTTCAATAGGCATGACAGAAGGTTTGTTTTAGATTGATTTACAAGAGAATTACAGGTTTAGAAGGTAACAGATTCGATCAACAAAACAATTGTTGATTGAATTTTTTAGGGTTTTGGAGATTCGCCACAATCACCAGAGAGGAGAGAGAAAGAAAAGAATTTTTTAGATCCGAAAATGAAATCTTTGTCATTTGGAAAAATGAATTTGAAAGTTATCTGAAATCAATTAGTCATAATCTTTGGCATGTCATCTCTTTTGATATTTTTTTTTAAAAATGGATTTCGAAAATTAAGATCTCATAAGAAAATTTTGCTAGATATTGAAGTTCAAATATTGGCTTACAAAACTTTGCTAAAAATTGATTTGACAAAACCATTTTATAAAATGTGGTAGATGATATTTGGCAAAATATTTTAAAAACTTTCATCAAGGAAATGTTCAAGCCAAAGATGATGAAAATATGTTATTAGTAAGTCACTTAGTTTTAGTAGAATCGTGTACTACTGGTTTGAATGTTTTTATTGTTGGTAATGTTGCCAACAAGAATCACATTAACAACTAAGTTAGTGTACTAATCAACAAGTCTTGAAGTGATGAAAATAAAGAAGACTAAGTACGTGTTTAAATAGCCTAAGGTCAAGATGGTTAGAGATCAAGACAATGCGTGGCTAGATTATGTAACTACACGTAAGGACGATTCGACAAGTGAGTTTCATCATGTCTTCCATCACATACACGACACATGTTATGATATGTGTCATTAAGGATAGCTAGAGGCCAAGGTAAGTCTTCTTACATTCTTGCCTATCATAGTTGTTTAATGAATGCTTGCTATATGCTTACGTGACTATGTGATTTATCGTTACTTGCTTGCATGCTAGATAATGTCTATATGCTCATATGTGCTATAAGCTTTGTTCATTAGACGCTTTGTCTAAATGCTTATCCATCTTTGGATTCAAGCAAATTATTTGGAAAAATAATGGTCTTACCACAACCATTATTTATAACGTATTTCTCATCAATCAATCACTATAGATGATGCACACTTTCTTCACTCTTTGTTTACTCTATAGTTCTCGTCTATGTATTTTCTTAGAATTTACATGATTGACTTCTAGCCTCTTCGATGCAACTCTCGTCCTTGAATCCCATTGAACATTTTGCTTCTTCCTATTCTTCTGTTTCGACTCAAAATCCACTCCTTATTCAAGCGTATCGAGTCTTTTCCTTTTCTTCTATCTCGATTCCACTCCATACCCATTCCTTAGCCTACTCGTGCCTATTGAGTCTATTTCGTAACTTAAAATACACTAAGTTACATTTTAAAACGATTTGGAACCAAAGACTTATCACAATAACTGAAACAACAAAAATCATCAAAAACACATCACTCTCTGCCGACGGTCCCATAAACAGCCGACGGTCCCATAAACAGCCGACGGTCCCATAAACAGCCCACGGTCCCCTATCGATAAGGGACCGCCCATAAGATTTTTTCTATAAATACGTCCTCTCACTTCACTTTTATCAGAATGACTAATCACACACATAGTATGGCAGCTGAGTTTCTGAAAAAATGAGGGTTAATCATCACTTACTACCTTAAGAACTAAGTCCAAGATTTCAAGATCTAAATCACTCAACACCCCTACATATCAAACATCAATTGTAAGTCAAACTCATCTAATTATCTATTTATATTACATAATTAGGGTTTATTGTTATCTTGAAATTAGGGATCTCAAGTCTATTATGAAATTAAGTATAATTCAAACAATTGGTTGGTTATTTGTTAGGTCCTAGTTTTATAAATAGAAAAGAATGTTTTAGAGAGAGAAAGTTACAGAGAGAAAGAGAGAGATGAGAGAGTGGGAGGAACTATGTGAAAAGAAAGAAGATGAATTCTCATTGAACCAACCACCTCAAATGAGGTTTTACATAGTATTTATAGGAGAGGAAGCTAGGGCTTCCTTCCTTTCTTATTCTAATCTAAAAAGCCTAGGCCCATGGGCTTACTTCATAAGCCTAAACATAATAACTAGCATATAAGCCTTGATATTAAGCAACCTATTACATAAACTATGACCGACACTTGATAATACGTGAAACGTGTTCCTAACAATCTCCCCCTAAGGGTCGGTCATGAAGATTAATAAGGTTGCTCGACGTCTTTTTCTTTGTCTTTAAACTTTGACTTTCACGGCTTTAGACGTCTTCAAAAATTCTTTAGATAAATGATTCATCATTCTTTGTTCTTTGTCTTTGATGATGTGATAGTGATCAAGTGATGTGGTAATCTACCATTTGTTACATTCTTAGACTCCAGTGGATCCGCGCCTTTTAAACATGCTCATACATCTTTGGCGTTGATTCTTTCATACATTCGTAGCTCTTAATTCATTGTTGAAGATTCTTTAAGTTGACGTAGAATCCTTCTTTGAACGTTGCTTAGCATTAGATCATTGTCTTTTTACTTTGTAGATTCTTTCATTCGATGTGGAATCTTTCTTTGACTTTTACAATGCATTGATCTTTGACGAGAGCTTTCTTAATTGTTGAGACGTAAGTATGAGCATGTGGACTTTGGTGTTCAAGATGGTAGTTGTACCTGCATTGAAACAGTTAGCAATAATATGTCCGGTACTTACAGGTTTGGAGTTAGAATTTGTCAACAGCATAGTGTGAAGACTCCTTCTAATCCTTACCAAGGCCGTTCCTAATCGGATACCCCATGGAGGGCTTACACAGATGATAGAGTCGTAGGAGCAAAGTACAAGCTCAAACCACGGATCGTTGTCCCAACGAGGGTTGAATATGGATCTCGTCACTCAAGACCGTGAGCTATGTGTAGTGAATGAGGTTTAAAAGAAGGTTTTGGTTTTGTCTATACTACAACGACAAATTAAAATAAAGGAAAGCGGTGATACGACATGAAATAGGAAAACAAGTAAAGTTGCATGAATAAAATGACTAAAGAAAGCGGTAAATGAAAGCGATAAGTAAATAAAGCGGTAAATGAATTTAAAAGACAATGTGTTTGCAAAGCGACGCGAATAAGTTCGTTAAGCTTGAGGTAAAAGTTTGCAACGAGTTATTTTCCTTTCTCGAGATTA
>LBNU01033254.1:39984-60640 GCA_014162995.1 Artemisia annua
AGTCAATCTTCTTAATTTGTTTTGCAATGCAGCATTTGCAAACCCTTGTGCTTGAATTTGACCTTTTAAAAGCTCGTTTTCCTTAACTAATGTATCAACATGTTTACTTTGTTCATTCAAAAACTGACCATTATTGCCCGAAGTTAGAGATTCGTTTTGCAATTTAAGTTCAAGTGAGATGCAATGTGCTTCTAGTTTTGAAAAATCTTTATGAAACTGGGCAATGGTCTTTTTGAGAAGAATGTTTTCAGACTCAAGAGTTTGGTTTGATGTTACAGTAATTTGATTATCAAGTAAGGACTCAGACTCAGAACATTTGTCTTGACATTGAACAACATTCTGGTCAACCTCTCCTTCATTACTGAAGTTAGGTTGCTCAGATTGTTGTTTCTCATTTTCAGGCATAATATGATCAACAGTAGATTTTACCTCAACCATTTGCTCTTCTGTGTCAATTTGTTCTTTGTCAAAGTTAGGCTCTGAGTCATAGGTTGGTATGATATCTGCACAATCAGCGTCTGCATCATTCCCTAATCTGCTGCTGTCATCCGACTGTTCTAATTCTGTCCCACTACTTTCCGTGTCAACCAAACTAGCGTCCAATGCTTTAACCGTATTAACCTTCCCTTTTTGAGTCTGCAATTTACTTTCATTCAGCCTTCTGTTAAACTTTATTTCGTGAAGCAATCTTTCAGCAATCAACTTCTCAATAGAATCCATTAGTTGGATCAGTATATCTTTGAAATTTTGAAAACCGAGTCGAGTGTATTCAAGAAAATACTTGCTTGCTATGAGAGAGTCATCGTCCGAATATAACCTCTTACGGATGAATTGCTGAAACTGTTTCTTAAGTACACAAAAGGCAGCCGTGGATTCATTCTCGTGAAGTTCTTCTTTGTCAAGTTGATTTCAAGTTGATCTACGTTGAGGAACGTCGTATTAGTGAAAATCTCAACGTCTTCTCCAAAGAATGATGGAAATGCCCGTTTGAATCCATTCTCGAGACGAGTCCCAGCTAAGTCTTTGTTTGAGAGAAGCTTAAGGTGTGAATGAAGTAACATAAAAGATGCCATGCATTTTTCTTTGTATAATTTCACAAATGGATCTTCAGAATCATCAGTGGCATGTGTGTCGTACACTGGGTCTGTATCATCCATGTGAAGTTCCTGCATGTTTGCCATTAACATCACATCTGCTGTATCGGCCTCTAAATCTTCATATTCATCATCAGATGAAATATTTGCCATAAAACTTTGCAAAGCAGCATTCAGATCACCCCCTTCATCAATGTCATCCGTATGTGCCACAAATGCCATGCTTGGTTCGATAAGATCTTCTTCATCATCAGTATCTTCCATTGTGTTTAAGCATTCAGAAGTTGAAGTCATAACCCCTTTGCCTTTCACAGTAGATACTTGTCCAAGCTTCACTAGATTTTGTAGAAGAGATTACATATGAGCATTTAGTATTGCAGGATGGTACTGAGGAATGAAGATAGGCTCAGGTTCATTTGGAGGATTGAAGAAGAAAACACCAGCAGGGGAGTAATTGAATGAATCATGAACAACGGCTGGAGATGGTGAAGCTGGGAGAATAGTCTTCTTTGAATTCATACTTAAGCAAGATTCAAGAATTTCCCTCATTCTATGGTGCTGAAGTTCTTCGGCGCGATGTAGAGTTTCAAGATGTTTCCACATTGCATGAGCACTGGTATCATAGTCGAACTGCATGTAGATAGAATTGGGAAGTCCCATGGAAATAAACCAGCCAACCTGTAGGTCAGCATCATACTGAGCAAGGTCTGAAGCACTCAAATCTTCCTTCGTTTGTAATCTTATGATCCCGGGTGAGTCAGAGATGAATTTCATTTCATATGGACCATCTTGAATTGACTTAAGCATAAGATCTGCCTGAGGACGATCTGTGAGCCATTGTAGAAATCTCTGTTTCCAATCAGTGTATGTTCCAGGTAGCAACATTGGAGGCCTTGATTCATTGCCAAAGAGCAGAACATGACGAATGAGGGAGCTGTGACTTTGTTGTTGATGATACTGTTGCTGATGAGAATATTGGTGAGGAAGGTAGTTGGAAGAAGGTGGTTGAGACATTATTAATGACATTTCTCTCCCCCTTGATTGTTACGATGGAATCGGAAGAATCAAACAAAAATGTCGAAAGTCGATATAGCACTCAAGGTCGATATTGCACACTCAACGGATCTTGTAGACGGGAAAGGTGTGAATGTGACTTGGTAATTAGTCCGTTTTTAGTTAATTTCAATTAATTCGGGTTTCCCTCCAAAATAAATTTGAAAAATTTTCTACTCCCAAAATTTGAAATTATTAATAAAATCCAATTCTTAGTTCACACAAAAAATTTGAGTTTCAAAAAATTTTGACGCTAAATTTGGACCGTAAAAATTCGAATTTGGACCAAAAATTTGAATTTTCGACCAAAATTTTCACACTTACACCAAATTTTGAATTTCGCGTAAAAATTGAACGTTTAGTCTCCTAGAAAAATTAAATTTTACTCAAATTAAATTAATTTTTTTTTTCTGGAAAATAAGAAAGGAATAGAGAGAAAGATAAGAAAGATAAGATTGTAAAGAAGAGATGGATCTTCGAAGGATAAACAAGGTTGTTGTAGTAGGTAAGATGTATTGGTGTTACTCGATAATCTGAAGACCTTACTCGATAACTAGTGCTTATTCGATAAATACAGGTGTCCTTAGTCGATAAAATGAAGCTAATGCTTACTCGATAAGATTGGTTATTCGATAACTTTGGCATACTCGATAACAAGAAACAAACTGGACAGAGTTTGTCCTAGTTAAGAGCTGAAGATAACCTTACTCGATAAACGATAAGGGTGAGCCAACCTAACTCGGCAAAGAAAGGTTACTCGAAAAGAAAGGATGCTTGCTCGATAAAAATGGACCCTTACTCGATGGAACAGTCACTAACTCGATAAAAAAGGAATCTTACTCGATAAATGCACTTGTTACTCGATAACCCGAAAAAATGCAATACTTACTCGATAAAAAACAGCAGATACTTGATAAAACCGAAAGAAAAGCACTAATTCGATCAGATTTTAAGCCTAAATCTAGTGTGTTTCTACCAAATCTAACCTAAAACAACCTAAATTACCCCTTGGCGAATGACACCACTTGTTAGGTCCTAGTTTTATAAATAGACAAGAATGTTTTAGAGAGAGAAAGTTAGAGAGAGAAAGAGAGAGAGGAGAGAGTGGGAGGAACTATGTGAAAAGAAAGAAGATGAATTCTCATTGAACCAACCACCTCAAATGAGGTTTTACATAGTATTTATAGGAGAGGAAGCTAGGGCTTCCTTCCTTTCTTATTCTAAACTAAAAGGCCTAGGCCCATGGGCTTACTTCATAAGCCTAAACATAATAACTAACCTATAAGCCTTGATATTAAGCAACCTATTACATAAACTATGACCGACAATTGATAATACGTGAAACGTGTTCCTAACATTATTATACTAATCAAGAGAAATGATTTCACTTTAAATATAGCAATCTTCAAAATAGGAGAAAATCATTGACACTTCTTTGAAACATCAAATTCAATTTCACATTGTTTAATACATGTCAAAAACTTTTGATCTAAATGAATATTAAAACACATCATAAACATAAATGAAGCTCAAAGAACTATCAACTATAACTTTGTGATTTCTTTTATAGGGACATAATGTCATACATATATGACTTTGATCATCTACGCACCGACACTTATGCTCCTAGAATTTCTCGTGAACCAACAACTCCGGGTAATCACATTCGTTGCTACGTGAATGTTGAAACTCGTCGCTTTCACGAAGGACGAGTTGTTGATCCCTCCTTAGCCTATCATAGAGACATTAATACCACCTTTCGTGCCATATGATTCGATTGCTTGCTTCATATTAATGAGAAAATTTGTCCTCAGTTTGTTCTAGAATTCTTTCGACAAGTTGAACTCGTACGTAACGAGGATCAATCTTTGTCACTCTGGTTCTGGATTAGGAACTTCAAATTTGTCCTCACTCTTGAGCAATTTGCTCAAATCCTTCGTATCCCCAATCATGGGTAATACGCCTACACTGAAGATTGGTGTCTTGATTCACTTTACAACTATCGAGAAGAGAACAGTCCCTATTGTTCCTTCATACCTTCTCCTTGGGAACTTGGGAAACTCCTTCGTACTCATAGATACATTCCTTTCATCGATACAACCAGAATTCGCATGTCAGAAGTTTGTGAAGAATTGCTCAATTGGGCAATCATCTTGAATGAAAACACTCTTGGTCTTAAAGGCATTCGTGAGCAACTCCTGGCGTGTTGTGCTCATATGATGTATTGTCTTCATACTCAACAACCCTATAATCTTGCCTACTTCTTTGCAAGGCGAATCACACATCTCAAGGGTAACATGTGACATTTCAAAATTTTCATGTCATTAATTTTAGTATTTTATTATTTAACTATATTATTTTTTTTAAATAATTAACTTCGTCAGAAGCTATCCGCGTACGTCAAGACACGCTCAATTAATTCAACCACGATTAGACTATGTTCAGTCTAAACTTCTTATGCATTTTTGTTTCCTTACAATCCTATTTTAAAACTTATTATTTACTTTTTCCAATTTTACATAAACCTTGCACTTTTTACGTTTTACGCATTCTCGGCTCGCGGTTTAAGCTTTAACGGCGTTATAACACTCCGAAAGGCTCGGGAAATATATGAAACATCAAATTTAGTCATTTTAAGCTAAATGTAATATCTCTATAAAAATATTACTTGTATGACATTTTCTAAGTTTTAACTTTCACGTTACCCAAATAAACCCGAAAATCGCGTAAGTCATCACATTTTGCAAATTTTTAACACCAACAATGGTATACACATACTATTTAAGCTACTAAGAGTCTATATACTTGATAAGGAACTCAATTTACATTTCATAAAGTTTTCACATTTTACGTCACCCGGTACTCACGTTTTTACGTTTTAAACTTACTTTTCTTACACTATACCTTTAATTTATCAACAAAAATACTTACAAATACATTTTTAAAAGAAAAATAAACATAATCCCTCCCACTTAGCCATTGTGGCCGGCCTTGGGACTCCACAAAACAAAAACCACACTTTTGGTTTTGCTCTTCCCCATTTTTCACTCATTACACTCCTTTTTCAAACACATAATCTCTCTCACAATCTCACACACACACTTAGAGTTTTCAAGATCTTTTCTCTCCTTCTCAGCCTCCATAGCCACGAAATCACCATCATCTCCAACTTAGAACCATCAAAAATTTGTATTTTGCAAGATTTTTGCAAGAAAAGGTCATCCTTGTTCATCCATAACAAGTTGTGTGATTTTTTTCATTAAAAGACCTGCATTGAACCTATAATTTCTAAACAGAACCTATATCATCTTCATCATCTTGAGGTTATTTTCAAAGGTAAATAATAAGGTGCAAGGTGACTCGTGTCTCTCTTGCACCAAAAGTCTTTAAAAACGGGTTTTTGAACCCTAAAGCATCTTTTTGTTATTTTTAATTCTTGCACCTTTAGGATATGAGATTTTCGTGATTATGAAACATCTATTCTCTGGTCTAAATGAAGTATGGGTCTTGGCTAGGTCGGTGTTTGGATGGATTGAAAGATCGGGTAAACTATGGCACTTAAGATCATGATTTTTGGCTAGATCGGGTTCGATCTTAAACATGCATGAACATAGCTTTTTATAAAAGATGCCCACTGATATTTTTGGATGAAAACAATGTTAACATATGCATAAAAATATTTCCATAATTGGTCTCTACATTTTATACACTAAATCTAGTTTAGGAGCCCTAGAAAGTCATGACCTTGATAAGATGAATCTTTCCAAATTAGTATCTGTTGGAAAAAGACTCACCCATTTTTCCTCAGTAAGTTATGGACCTAAACAAAAATATGGTGATGACCTTGCATCCTAATTCATCCCGATGATTTTATTAAAAATCCTACACTAAAAGTTACCCAGAATTGCATGTCAGATTTGAATGGCCTAATACTCTAAAATTTTGCAAACAACCTTATGTTGATCAAAACATGAAAGTTTGAGCTAAGACATGTAGAAAACTTTTCCCACTGGTCTTGTGTCCATTAGACCTGTAGATCACAAGATCTACTCATTTTCCTAAGCCTGATTGGATGCTGGAACTTACAGAATTGACATACAGGGGTAAATTAGTAATATTACCCTAGTTATAAAAACTTATGCATAAGCATTACATATTATTTCCCCGAGCCTAAGATGTGTTGTACTTTCTATAGGTCACTCGTGACTTTTGCGGTTTCTCTCGACGTACTCCTTTCTCCGTATTCCACTACCACTTCATCATTGGTGAGTTTATAGCTTCGCTTTTACTCATTTAAATTGTTTATAAACCTCGCGAGGGGGATACATGCTAGTTTTACAAACTGAATACAAGTAGTTTTTGGTATGCTTGACCCGATTACATGATTATAGATAGAGTATTTCTTGCCAATTAAGTCCCCATCATGAACCGTTAATTCCGTGGGAAACGCTAGTATTATGAATATGCATATTTGGCTTGCGGGCCTGACCGGGTGAGTAGCGCTCATACATCAACGGTCACATAATATTCGCTACTTTACTTTATTTCCTTTTGATGATATTGACATTCGGTGTACTTTGTCAATTCCACTAGTTATTTTATTGTTCAACTCTGAGTGTGAACATTCTTCTTATGCCTTTGAATCGCGTATGTGGTTTTCATTATCTATTGTTTTGAAATCTTCCAATTGATGGGAGTACGACCTTAACTTGTCATCTCGGATCGTGCCATCCTTTGGCACTTACCTTTGGGAATGCGACTGACTAACGTCATATTACTATTCTCGTTACTTCTTATGATTTTGATGAATCATGTCGTTAATTAGGCATCCTTTTATTTATTGTAGCACTTGATCTTATTGTGTATTTTGTTTTGTGATGGACATACTTAAGTAGGATGATTTATAATCGTCTTATTGAAATGAATTGGGACGCTTCTTCATTTGTATAAGGAAATTATAAACCGCCGAACCATAAATTCATAAATCATCACTTACATGGATTGGGACGCCTCTTTATGTAAGTAACGAGTTATGAATGAGTGGGCTTATGTGTATCCACCATAGCGTGTATACGAATCATTCTTTTGGCTATGAACTCCTCTCGACTCGTAATTTCTTTACATGGATTTTTCCGATTTTGTATCGACCGCCGCAAGCTTGATAAGCTAATAGTAATGTACTATTATCCTCTTCCATGAATTGATGACTTGATAAATTCCTTGTCTCCTATTGTCTTATAGCCAACACTTTTATTCTATCCCTTCCTTTAATGACCCTCACGACATTCAATTCGTTCCCTCATACCATTGCTTACACATTAGGTGATTTCTATCACTTATTCTATCTTCGTTGCTATCTTGTTACTTTGTCAAAATCCCGAGCACAAAATGCATTAAGCACCTCCATGGGCTTCTATAAAAATTTTATGCATCTTTATAAAAATTTTACAAATATTTCACAAGGGTTTAAATTACCAAAATGACCTTCTTAAGTTAAAGAGTTGGTTCTAACCACCCTCTTTTGTAAAAATCATAACTAATAATTATAATGACACCATGCCCTATCTTTCAAATTACATGTTTTATACATCATATTTTAATCACGTCTTAAGGATATGACTGATTTAAACTTCGTTTCAACTAATGATTCCTAAAGATTTAAAGACCTTCTACAATCACAACCATAAACCCGAGTTTCAACATGGTTTTTATACATACATCCATCCTAAAAATCTTTAAAACGACCAAAAATGATTCTTGAACCTATTTTATCTCTATTATGAACACAATTTTTATCAAGAAAGGATAGTTTAAAATTCTCCTTAGATGATGAGAATCGAAACGCGTCGTTAGTTATTCTAGACTTCATTCCTTACGAGTATCCTTATCTTTTCTCAAGTGAACCGTCAGGATATAAAGCGAGTTTAGCTCCGGGACGGAGCTCTCTTAAGGTGTATGTGCTGTGACATTTCAAAATTTTCATGTCATTAATTTTAGTATTTTATTATTTAACTATTCTATTTTTTTTAAATAATTAACTTCGTCAGAAGCTATCCGCGTACGTCAAGACACGCTCAATTAATTCAACCGCGATTAGACTATGTTCAGTCTACACTTCTTATGCATTTTTGTTTCCTTACAATCCTATTTTAAAACTTATAATTTACTTTTTCCAATTTTACATAAACCTTGCACTTTTTACGTTTTACGCATTCTCGGCTCGCGGTTTAAGCTTTAACGGCGTTATAACACTCCGAAAGGCTCGGGAAATATATGAAACATCAAATTTAGTCATTTTAAGCTAAATGTAATATCTTTATAAAAATACTACTTGTATGACATTTTCTAAGTTTTAACTTCCACGTTACCCAAATAAACCCAAAAATCGCGTAAGTCATCACATTTTGCAAATTTTTAACACCAACAATGGCATACACATACTATTTAAGCTACTAAGAGTCTATATACTTGATAAGGAAGTCATTTTACATTTCATAAAGTTTTCACATTTTACGTCACCCGGTACTCACGTTTTTACGTTTTAAACTTACTTTTCTTACACTATACCTTTAATTTATCAACAAAAATACTTACAAATACATTTTTAAAAGAAAAATAAACATAATCCCTCCCACTTAGCCATTGTGGCCGGCCTTGGGACTCTACAAAACAAAAACCACAATTTTGGTTTTGCTCTTCCCCATTTTTCACTCATTACACTCCTTTTTCCAACACATAATCTCTCTCACAATCTCACGAACACACTTAGGGTATGTTTGGTAGAGAGAAATTTAGAGAAATGAAATGAGCCAGAGATTAGAAATTCAGATAATAGAAATCAGTAAAGAATTTTGATGAATTCCAGTGTTTGGTAATATCAGAGACTTGACTCGAGAATAATAATTATTTTGAGATTAAATAATCATTTTAGATAAAATTATTGTTTTTCTAACTGATAAAAAGTTTTTTAGATAGAAAAACTAAATCTTGATACAAGATCAAAATCTTGATACAGAAAAATATATATATAATCCTCGTACATTCTGGATCCCTTTTCAAAATAATTGTTGCTTCTTTAAAAGCAAGATTCAATCAACCCCATTTAGGACAAAAGAAAAAAACAACTTCAAATATAAAAACACAAATGACATCGATTTATACTCCCACTCGAACTGGGTATCAAGGAAAAGAACATCAGTAATGTCAAATCCGTCAATAAAGTAACACCTAAAAGTTGAGATCTATGGTTGGCTGAAAGAAAAGATGAAGCTTTATTGAACCCCAATAATGAAATATATGTTTATCATTAGACCAAAAAAAATGACGAGAGACCAGAGGTGATGAGATGTTTGTGATGAAAGATTGGAGGGCTATAAGAAGGTGAACACAGGATGACGGCGACATGGCCGGAGATGAGAATGAGAGTGGTAACTGGTGGCTAGGGTTTCACTTTCACATACACCTTTTAAAAAATGGGTAAAGTGTGAGGAGCACGTGGCTACATACTCTTGTACCCTTCTTTTTTTATTTTAGTTTTGTTTTTTAAAGGAAAAAAAACACGGAGAATTTAAATGGGGTTCTATTTCCACACGAAAGAGGATGGAAATCAAATTGCAAAGAAGCAAATTCTAGAGAATTATGAAATCTCCGCTTTTCTTTTTCTCAAGGCTACCAAACATGAGAAATAAAGCTAATTCCATTTCTTCACCTCCATTTCTCTTTACCAAACACACCCTTAGAGTTTTCAAGATCTTTTCTCTCCTTCTCAGCCTCCATAGCCACGAAATCACCATCATCTCCAACTTAGAACCATCAAAAATTTGTATTTTGCAAGTTTTTTGCAAGAAAAGGTCATCCTTGTTCATCCATAACAAGTTGTGTGATTTTTTTTCATCAAAAGACCTCCATTGAACCTATAATTTCTAAACAGAACCTATATCATCTTCATCATCTTGAGGTTATTTTCAATGGTAAATAATAAGGTGCAATGTGACTCGTGTCTCTCTTGCACCAAAAGTCTTTAAAAACGGGTTTTTGAACCCTAAAGCTATCTTTTTGTTATTTTTAATTCTTGCACCTTTAGGATCTGAAATTTTCGTGATTTTGAAACATCTATTCTCTGGTCTAAATGAAGTATGGGTCTTGGCTAGGTCGGTGTTTGGATGGATTGAAAGATCGGGTAAACTATGGCACTTAAGATCATGATTTTTGGCTAGATCGGGTTCGATCTTGAACATGCATGAACATAGCTTTTTATAAAAGATGCCCACTGATATTTTTGGATGAAAACAATGTTAACATATGCATAAAAATATTTCCATAATTGGTCTCTACATTTTATACACTAAATCTAGTTTAGGAGCCCTAGAAAGTCATGACCTTGATAAGATGAATCTGTCCAAATTAGTATCTGTTGGAAAATGACTCACCCATTTTACCTCATTAAATTTTGGACCTAAACAAAAATATGGTGAGTTAGCCCCATTTCTCAGGGTCATTTATCTGAAGATCTTGCATCCTAATTCATCCCCATGATTTTATTAAAAATCCTACACTAAAAGTTACCCAGAATTGCATGTCAGATTTGAATGGCCTAATACTTTAAAATTTTGCAAACAACCTTATGTTGATCAAAACATGAAAGTTTGAGTTAAGACATGTAGAAAACGTTTCCCACTGGTATTGTGTCCATTAGACCTGTAGATCACAAGATCTACTCATTTTCCTATGCCTAATTGGAAGCTGGAACTTATAGAATTGACATACAGGGGTAAATTAGTAATGTTACCCTAGTTATGGAGCTCTCAGTTAAGTGAGGCTTTGATTTTTGAAAAGTACAGAGTCATACCTTTCCAAGCATATAAATTTCATAACTTTATCCTTTACGGTTTAGAAATGGCGACCCGATTAGTGCGGCATTTTCATCAAAATTCTAACAGCTTTGCATTTTAACTCATATAAACTTAAACAAACATCTTTTTGACCCACGACATACTATAAAACTCATAACTAAGTTACATTAAGATATTATAAAGGACTGTATAAAAACTTATGCATAAGCATTACATATTATTTCCCCGAGCCTAAGATATGTTGTACTTTCTATAGGTCACTCGTGACTTTTGCGGTTTCTCTCGACATACTCCTTTCTCCGTATTCCACTACCACTTCATCATTGGTGAGTTTATAGCCTCAATTTTACTCATTTAAATTGTTTATAAACCTCGCGAGGGGGGTACATGCTAGTTTTACAAACTGAATACAAGTAGTTTTTGGTATGCTTGACCAGATTACATGATTATAGACATTAAGTATTTCTTGTCAATTAAGTCCCCATCATGAATCGTTAATTCCGTGGGAAACACTAGTATTATGAATATGCATATTTGGCTTGGCGGGCCTGACCGGGTGAGTAGCGCTCATACATCAATGGTCACATAATATTGAGAGATTATGTGGTAAATGGCAAATCTTACCTTTTCGGTGCACTATTAATCTAGGTCAAGGTTCGGTTTCATGAGCTCAATGGTATAAATCTTATTTCCCGACTTATATTTGTTACATGTCAACTTAATTATGGGCGTATAACAACGTAGCCCATCGTATTTAAACTGAATTATCTTGTATTCAACTGATTACTTATTAAACTCTATGAATTCACTCAACTTTATGTTGACTTTTAGCATGTATTTTCTCAGGTATTATTTTGCTAGCTGAGCATTGGGAGCAATCGGAGTCGCATGGATATCAAATATTGAAGGACTTGTTTTCTACACATTCGATAACTTTTTATCTTTATAATATACATATGAGTCATGTTTTAACTCTCGTAGCTTAAGTTTTAAATAGAAATTGTTGGGACCTTTGTACTCTGATTTATCAAATCGAATGTGACATTTTATTAAACGTCTCTTTTGAGGTCGTTTTATGTAACTTGTGTGTATGAACTATGAAGTGACACCCAAATTGGTATTCCGCTGTGTTGTAATTTTTGGAGGTGTCACATAACAGTACTAAATTGATACCCTATGGGATGTTCCTAACTCGTCTTTATCACTACATCATGAACTTTCATCCTCATCTTCGTGGCCCTTAATACTCCCTCTTTGATCCGGCCTGTCATGGAACCCATCAATGAGTTCCATATTTCCTCCATCTTCATCTCATCATTATTTGTCAACTATGACATTTATGATGACCCTACACTCGAGAATGAGGAGCAGGCTAAAGTCAAAAATGTGATGCAACAAGAGCAAGTCACAAGCACCATTGACAAGACAACTTCTTGAAGAACTTCCTAGAATCTTCAAATCCTATGCCTATCTAATAAACTGTGTCTCATGTATGTGTACTCTTAGAATTTTCAGACATTAAATGTGTTATGTAACCTCTACCTATTGTTGTACTCTTGTTTCCTATGTTTATTGACTATGTGAATTAAGTTCTTGATTAGTAGACATACTTATTTAACTTGTCATGCTTGCTAGTTGAATGATGTTATTTAGGTCATGTACAATATCTTTTACGGGTTAACATATGTTTATGTTTATTCTATGAAAGGTAGAAATGAATTGAATGTATGCAGGTTGCAAGAATAAGAAACTGGGGAAAATCCTGCAAACCTACTGCCGGCGGTCCCTTATCGACCCGGCGGTCCCAAAGTGATAAGGGACTGTCTGCTATTTAACAGACCGTCCTTGTGGGATCACGGATTTTGCACTGTTTTCTTCTTTCCTGCAATCCTAACCTATTGCATGATTATCACCACCTTACCTTGTTTAGTTAAACATCTTTATATGCTAGAAATCTCCTAATGCATGCTTTGCCCAAATCATAACTAAGATTGATATTTAAGCCTTACTCATCATCCTCAACCTCACCACAACAACCATTCATCTCTTCCTCATCACCTACAATGGCCTCATCTTCCACCACCATGTCATCCACAAAGAAAGAGCTCAAAACACAACCTCCAAACAAAAGACTCAAACTCAAAATCATTCAACCTCAAACAACCATCATTGACCTCACTCTATGATTCCACTCCATCTCCTATGTCACCACCAACATCACCTCAAGCACCAAATGCACCACTCAAAACACCATCCACCAATGGTACTTCCCACTCATCATCAAAGCCATTATCTAGCTCAAAGCCAACCACATCACCTTTCTCATCATTCATCAAAAAAATTTCACCTTTGCTTACCGAATCAAGTTCGGGTGCCTTCACTTCTTTGTGAGTAATCAACCACCATCTCCCACTCACTCCATATCATCACCAAGAAACCAACTTCCATCTCAAACAAACTCACCAAATCATACCACCACATCTCCAAATGGGCCATTGGAAAACATCCCTTCCACACCACCATCATCCCCAACTATTGGAAATTCACTTCCTTACTACTTTGTCAGCAACCACACGTTGGGGTGTGCTTGTTGCTTCCATAACTTTCATCTCATCCACTCTCTTTTAGATGAATTGCATATCATGTTTGGTCACATTAAGTATCTCATTGCTCAACAAAATGTGCAACCAACTCCTCTTGCTTCCATGCCTCCACCGGCAACACCTTCGATTCCACCTTCATCCTCACCATCATCCACTCCACCATCCAACTAGATGTTCTTCAAATATCTAGTTCAAGAATAATTAGGTGGGTGTTTTGTTTTGGACCAAGCATGCAATGGGAGATGATTAGTTGTACTAGTTAATGATTAGTATTGTTGCTTAGTGTTGGTTTAGTGATGTATTGCCTATGGTTGATCATGAATGAATGATATTGTATGCTTTTCTTGCATGAAATGAATGATATGTTATGCTTTATGTTATGATAATGTGTTGAGATATTAGTCATAATTGAACATGAAAATGGACTAAAATTACTCAACCTTAAAAATGAGAAGTTGTTTAAATTACAACACATCTGCCAACCAGTAAACCTACTGGTGGCGGTCCTTTAAAGGATAGGCGGTCCTTTATCAATAAGGGACCGTCCCTTGTAGTGCTAAAATTCAGATTATACTTGCATTTTTCTATCTGATTTCTGCTCTACTTAATTGATTTCACACCCATATTCATTATGTTTCCTACATACTTTCATATATATATATATATATATATATANCTCGATTCCCCGGTGCCCTCATTAAGGGGGAGCACTTAGCTAGGGGGAGCTTGTATTCCGTCAACAATGATGATGCCCTTTCAAGGATGCTCGTATCTACTCTCCTCAACATCAACGACACCTTTTTTATTCTACGAAAAAGGGGAGAAGTAATGGGAAAACTCATTAAAAATTTATCAACGAATAATTTAACCTAAAATGAGTTTATATTTTGTAATCATCAAAAAGGGGGAGATTGTTAATACAAATAATGTCAAAACGTTATTCGCATTATTCGATCTTCTTGTGTTTTGATAATCACATAATATAAAGACATGTTACGTAAAGTTACGGTTAATAAGTTTTTAACCGAGGAAACTCGTTACTTCTACGTAGCTTCTACAACATCACTTCAGGTATGAACAAACCTTATACCGTCATTAGTTTTGGTGATCAAAGAAGTTTATATTTTCTTATGAACTTACATTTTTAAGTTTTACAAAACATTTTCACAAAACATTTCTTTAAAAACACAAAATAGCTGAAACTTCACCAGATAAGTTTTCACCACGTCAGGACAAAAAGGGAGCGTTTTTGTCTGGACGGTCCCTTAAAGGGGTCGGCGGTCCCTTAGTGATAAAGGACCGTCGCCTATTTACGGGACCGTATGGTCTATCATGTCGCCTATAAATACTGAACTGTAACACTTCAGAAAACAAGGATTTTCACACACAAAACTTTCTGCTTTTATTTTCCCCTTATGTCTTTGATCACTATAACATGTCGGTATATGTTTATAAGTGATTTCCTCTTCCGTCAAGTGCAAGAGGAACTCTCGACATCAATGAAGTTTTGAGATGTTATAGGTGTCCACACACAAATGTAACAAGTGTTACGGTGATAGGTTCTGTAAATAATGTCATTGTTATCCGACTTGTGTGTGAGTCAAGGAGGGGATATTTGTGTGAACTTGGATGGTGATGTAGATCCAAGAAGTGTTGTAACTAGATTAGTTCATGTATTGGTCTGAGGAGAATGATGTCCTAGTGTGTAGGTTAGGATCTTGTCGAAATATTATGTAAAGACTTGGATCGAGTGATGATCCAAGTGAGTCATATGTGTAGTCTTGGTTTGGGTGAAGAACCAAGTATGTCTAATGTGTGAAGGCTTGGTTCGGGTAAAGAACCAAGAGTGTCAAAGTGTGAAGGCTTGGTTTGGGTGAAGAACCAAGTGTGTCAAATATGTGAAGACTTGGATCGAGTGAAGATTCAAGATGGACAAGAGTGCTTGTTCATGTGGCCACGTGGGCCTTGGAGTAGATTGGTTCTAGCTACTATTAGAACTCGACATTATGCTTAGTCTCGTTAAGCCTTGTGTAAGCATGTGTACGGATTACTCCGCCTGAAGGAGTGTGTTGATATAGTGATTGATAACTCTTGAATGTGGTATTCGTGGATTGGAGTAGGACGAAGAGTGAGCTTCGTGCCGAACCACTATAAATCACCGCGTCTCCTTGGTTGTGTTCTTTCCTTACTCTTTACTTTACTTGTTTGTTTATGCATATTACTAGTTAAATTGATATCACATAACAAGTAGAATTCAATAAGTTTGCAAAAGAATATAAACCGGACCTAAAAACGGCGAAACGTTTTAACAACTAAAATGAAATGGTGAAACTATTCAAACCCCCCCCCCCCTTCTAGTTTCTACACTTGTTTTTCGAAAGCCTTTTCCCAGAAGTTGAAGTTGCTGCACCTATACTCGACATATGGAGCATTGTGCTTAATTATGGAGAGAAATACAGGAAAAAGTTATCTCTTAAAACAAATGTTTATTGTACAACATGAATACTGGTGAGTTAATATAAGAAGTAACAATTTTATTTTTTAACAGTTTATTTTTTATGATCAATAATAAATTAATTTTTGTTACAGTTGGAAACAATGACAGACGCCTTGATCGAAAATGGAGAAGATAAAATAAAGAGGGCTAAAGTTTTCGATGAAAATATTAAAGATGTTTTGAAAGTGACACAAAGGAAAAAATTTCGGCATATTGATTTGGTAAAATTTTCGGCATATAATTATGTTTTTTTTGGTGAAAATGTATCATTATTCTAATAAAATTTTCATTTACAGGTTTTCTTTCCAATAATAAAAATGGAAAAATCATCACACCATTACTATTTAATTTGTTTTAATCTGAAGACAGCTGAAATCGACATCATGGACAACATGTATAATGAAATTGATGACATATCTGTTAGATATGGAAATGTGGCTAATGCTATTGTAAGTATATACTTGTTTTAAATTTTTTAGATTAATAATTTTTTTACTGCATCACAGTGTTATAAAAATTGCATGAATGTTTTTGCATAGGTTGATTCGTTTGTTGATTACCTTAGAAGAGTAAAACACCCATCATGCACTAAGCTTTTGACGACCAAACCTAAACTTGTGAAGGTGCCTTGGATCACAAAATGCATTGGTAAAGACAGTGGCGTGTTTGTTATGAGGTGTACAGAAACTTATTTGGGTGTTGGTAGTTTTTTGTGTTATTTGAAGAAAGAAGAAGAAGGACTGAAAACAGAACTTAAGATGTTGCGCATGAAGATGTTAACAAAGATGATTCTTTCGGAGATTAATGATCAAAGGGAAGTGATCTTGAAAGAAGCTAATGTATTTGTGAAGAAGCAAAAAGAACCTTTTAAAGTTGTCACAAATGACAATGTCAATGACAATCAGGATTTGCTGGATAAAATTACTGAACGAGTTAAGATGATCAGTCAATGATCACTGTTTATTTAGTATTTGTGTAGGATGTTTAAAACTTTTTTACTTTTTATGTCTTTTGAATAATCACTGAATAATTAGTATTGATTATGTCTTTTGTGTCATCTAATGATTAGCATTGTTTTAGTTTTTGTTCAGTGTCATCTTCTTTCTTATTGTGGTTGTGTTAGTTTTATTGACTATGGATTATTGTTTTGTTCAATTCCATGTTGTTCTAATTGCCCAATATAAAAACCTACTGCATCACAATGAAAATCGTTACTGCATCACAATGAAAAACCTACTGCATCACAATGAAAATCTTTACTGCATCACAATTTGTTAGTTTTATTGATTATCAATTAGTGCTTTTTCTAATGATTAGCATTGTGCTAGATTAGTGTTGATAAAATTTGTTATTGATAAATTTTTTGTTAAAATAAATAGACACAAGCAAAAAAATTAGTTATGATAAAATTATGCTACTAACACATACATTCAAGTTTATTGAAATCTATATTACACTGGTATGAGCTCAAAAACAAATGAGACACATCATGATCAAAAATAAATATAGATATAACAATGACCAACATAACTGCATCATAATGAAAAACCATACTGCATCACAATGAAAAACATAACTGCATCACAAACAAAAAATTCTAAATAATTAACTGCATCATAATCACGATTCACTTAAAAAGATACCCATGATGATCAAAACAGGATCATTACTAAAAATAGAGACAAAACAAACTGAATATCTAGATACCCTTACTACCACTTCTGCTCTAATCAGGCAACATCAAACTACCAAAAGACAAACAATATCTGATTTAATCTGAAAATTCTTCATCAAACTCCATCAAACTGACATGGCGTTGCTTCTCCTGTATTCTTTTATGCACTTCATCAATAATAGCGGTCAACGCCTGAAGCCTATTACGCTCCGTTTGCTGCGTCCTTTGAAGGCAACGCAGCACATTAACAACTTTCTCAATAAAAAGGCCACAAAACTGAGCCTCCCTTATGGTATTATCACGTTTAGAAATCTTGGCAGGGAGTTGGCTACACTCATCCCCAATTCGAATCAAAAACCCTACATCTTTGGAGATCTCATTGTTAAACAGGTACTTGAAACATATGGATAGATCATCAGAACCAAAAGCTTCCGTAAGTTCTTCGATGTTGTGAGAGGTAGCCATTGATGAGAAAGCTTATTGATACGAAGCGGAATAGTTATATGGTGTATCCGGTGAAAGCTGTCCAAACTTATAGAAACGAAGTGGGCTTGTTGGATGGCCTGTTTGTTTCACAATTTTAGGCTCAAGAAGATTTTGACAATGTTGGGCTTGTTGGCTGGCCTGTTTGTTTGTTTCACAATGTTAGGCACAAAAAGATTTTCCAAAAAGATTTAAAAAAATATATAATTCCTTTTAAAAGCATTTTATACATTTGTCATGTATTAGTTTATATATTGTGATGCAGCAGTTTATACACTATGATACCAAAGACTGATCGTAAGAAGTTAAAGTTGAATAGAAACATTATCTAATATTTTCCATCAAACACTGATAATTAAGTAAAACATATGTAGTAGTTTAAAAGTACCATACAAACACTGATCATTAAGTAAAACATATCAAATATTTTCCATCAGCCTTCAATTGTCTTGGCTAGTGTTTCGTTAAACCTTTTCACCATATTATTATCCACTATGACATCAACATGATTTAAAACCTTAATCTTCTTTACTTTCTTCTTCCCAAATGATTCAACTTCTTTCATTAATTCTTTCTTTTTGAGATTAAGATCTTTGTATAATATCTTTGCCAAGTACTTTGCGCGAAGCATTTGCAGTTGTGGTTTTCGATATCTGTGATCCTTATTTACCACATGCGTAAATTCTTCATCACCTATATATGTTTCCATATGCCTCATCAAAAAGATACCACAGTCGATATCATTGTAGGTTGTCTTCCATTTTATATTCACCATTCTTGGGTTTGCTATTAAAAACTCAACGATTTTTGGGTGCCTTATCCTTTCTAGGTAATTGATAAATGAATCAATTGTTAAAATAAAAACATACTGTTAAATGTAGAAGTTATAACACTTTGATGCAGTAAAAATCATTCTTTGAATGTTTAGTTATACTTACCACAGCCATTGTTTAATCCCTATATCTATCTGAGATGTTTTCAATATCATTTTCGATGTTGTCGAGAATGTCTATATCAGCTTTCTTCAGATTAAAGCATATCACATAGTAATGATTTGATCCATTTTCTGTTATCTTTTTACAAGGAAAGAAAACCTGTAGACATTTTTTATGCATTAAATATATTGAAATTCATAAAAAAATCAAATCACTGAAATAATAAATATATTTTTTACTTACCATACCAAAATCATTGAAATCCTTCAATTCTGAATTTTTTAAAACACTCTTAAAATTATCATCAAAAGTTTTTCTTCTTTTCATCAAACCTTTTCTAGCTTCAACTATTGAATAAGGCTGTTATTATAAACATGAAATAATCATTAAAAAGATTAAAACTTAAAATTAGGTTATATGAAATAGAAATATTTACTCACCAATATTGATGTATGACAGTAAACATGTGTGTTTCCTGAAAGCTTGTCTCTAAATTTCTCTTCATCATTTAGAACAATGCTCCATGCATCAATTATAATTGAGGCAACTCGAATTTCAGGATAAAGGCTAAAGAAAAACACACATTCTAATTGTAATCCTTTTCCACTAAAAATAATATCACTGCAAATTTAAAATTCAGTAAAATTTAAAATTTAGTAACATGTAGTATAATCTGAAATATGATGCAGTAAAATATTAATATTGATGCAATAAAATATAAATTTAAATTTGATGCAGTAGAATGTGAGTTATAAAATATTTACCCTTCATTACAACTGTCACTCCATATGTATTCAACTAGATTCATCTCTGCTTCTGGCCATTTTTTGTAAACCACTACTTTTCTATCATTGATTGTCGACACCATAGCATTAGAGGGCTTTATAGTGTGTTTCTTGTTTAATATCTCAGCCTCTTTAGCCTCTTCCATAGCTTTTGTGCCTCTCTTTTGGCCTCTTTTAGGTTTTTGTGTATCCTCTTTTGTTGAAACCTTTTTAGCTTTACCAGGTTGCTAGTTGGTTGAAACCTTTTTTACCTCTGCCTTGGATTTTCTTGCAGCAACACTTTTTTCCTTACGTATTTTCTCTATGGGAACGTAATCTATTGGCGCAACAGATCTCACGGGAACCGCATCAACCACATGAACAGCTGATTTATCAAATTTATTAGCATCTGATATACTGATAGACAACATTGACAGTTTCATTAATCCATCTATATCAGTTTCAATCATACTTGATTCGCCCATAATTGATGAATTCAGCTGATATCACAACCCGTAATTTCAGGTCATTTCACAAACCTCGACATTTCACTATTCACCCATTACTATTCATCATTTACTATTCATCGATCACTATTCATCATTTTACTATTCATTGTTTTTGGAGTCAATTTGAGATTCCGAGAAGCGTTCGAAAAAATTTACTATTCACATGACACTATTCATTCCCGGAGGGAAAG
>LBNU01033254.1:77998-92572 GCA_014162995.1 Artemisia annua
CAAAAAAAAATGGATCAAAATGTATATATCTACTCGGTCGAGTAAGTGACCCATTTGGCTGAGTTTTGTGCTTGAATTCGGTCGCGACCGAGTACCTGCAGTAAGGTCGACCGACTCGACCAAGGTCGACCGAATCGGTCGATGTCTTTACTGCACCCAGCCTAAGTTACTTGTGTCAGGCGTTGATATAGAGCATTCAATTTGTTCAATTCAAATTCATTCTTCTTGCTCTCCTTTTTTACCTAATAAACAAACAAATAATCAGTTTGCAAACCTCCGATTCGAATCATTTTGATACTACAAAAAGTAGATTTAAGTATTACCTGCATCATATACTTCCCGTGATTCATTACCAAGTGTTAAACACAAATCGAATAGGATTTACAAACAGAAGTGATGATAGCTTCAAAATATAGCAAATAGAGTGCTATCTCACTCTTCAAAAAGCCCATAATCAACCATGAACTGAAGTAACCTCAGTCAAAAGATCTAACATGATGCAAACATATGTAGCATGAGGGTCCACATGTTTGTTTGTGAATATAACAGTTCAACAATTTCATTCTTTGAAATTTTATGGTTTCTACCTAGTGTTAAGTCAATATTGAGATGCTTCACATCTCATAGAGTATTAAACACCCACATTTCCCATAACATTTGATGGTTTATACCTGGTGTTAACTAACGTTCCAAAGGAATATGAGTTGCCAGAAAAGGGTCACAGAAATTCAAGTAATATAGAACAATATGGGTTATAAAATTTGTACCATTTTTTGTATCAAGATTAGCACAGGTATACACAAGGTTATAAATAGCGTAAGGCGTGGCGTGGCGGCGAAGCCAAGCCTCAAGCCTTACGAGCCATAGCGAGGCTACGGCGTTTTTTAAGGCGTGACTCAAGGCGGCATAATTTTTTTATATATTCATATATTTATATCAGATTTCATATATGTATAATACATCAAGTTTACAAAAAGAGATACATAAGAAATAAACCCAAAAGACTATGTTATCCTTGCATTTTTCGTCATTTCTTTAAATACAACCTTCTTCATCGGAGTAGTCGTCAAAACCTATAAAATAAAAAACGTTATCACACACTGAGTTACTCAGTTATATGAGTGGTAGAAAGTGGAAACATGATTTTAGTAATTAGAAAATTCAGCCCAAATAGTTAAATACTACTAAATCCTTTAAAAAAAAAAATGCCCGAATTCTAGCCCAAATACTACTAAATTCTTTAAATGCTTCTAAATAAGGCGCCACGCCTCGCGCTAAGGCGCGCCTTATCGAGCCTTTTCGCGCCTCATTAGGCGCTACACCGCAAGACGACTTCTTGGTCTGTTTCGTAGCGTCGAGGCCACGCCTCGCGCCTTAGCGACGCCTTAGCGGCGCTAAGGCGCGCCTTTTAGAACCCTGGGTATACATATGAGCTGAAGCCTTGGCGCCATGCTTTTGTTCAGTTTTCTTCCATAATTCTTTTGAACATTATCTCAATTATCGTCTAGGTAGTAAGCTTAATGCTGCAACAACACGAATAAGTATTCCATCAACAATCGTGATAAATAGTATACATTTGCAAATAAACCAATGGGTTGTAAGCATACTGCTGTTTGGTGAGGTATTAAACGCATTGGGTTCAAAACCCCTGTATAATCTGGCTACACCATCACGAGTGACAATAGCTAGACAAGAACATTGAAACTAAACAAACTTAAATGTGTTTTTGAAATATGTTATTTTTGAAAGAGTATAAATGGTGACAAATGTAAAAGGGAAAAAACTTGATCAAATACCTGGAAACGGGTCTAAAACATTTGTAGTTTCATTGGTTAACTTGGTATTGCTTTATATGGAAGGAGAATGGGTTGATTGCAGATCAAAATCTTATCTATCTTACCCCTGATTTTTTAATAGGTCAAAAGTGGACTTGCTTTTTCACAGACTTTGAACTCGCTCGTTTCAGCTGGAGGCAAGTGGCGAATTAATGGAATTCATTTGCTGTTATATTTAGCGCATCCGCTGCACACACTAAAACCAAACAAACAAATAAAAGAGCTCAAAATAGTAGCATGTCTATATTTCATAAGTGGCGCGAAAACAAACCAACTACTAATAATTCACATAATAATTGGTTATACACAATTAGTTTATGAAAACTGAGCATTTGTTCGTAATGCTAATCCAAATACTCCCTTAACAAATTATATGCATAAGAACACACTAAAATCTATTTTCAATGTCAGACTTACCTTTACATTTTGTAATGAACCTGGTTGTTTACAATGCTAATCCAAACGCCCCATTTACTAATTATCTGCACATAACTAAATTTGAGTCTATGGGTAAAACTGGTTATCAGTTTTCTTTACACTAAAATCATTTACTTTTAGCGACATAACCATTTCAGTTTAAGTCAATCCAAACACCCCGTGAAGTAAATCAATTTCGAGTTTCTATAATAAAGCTACCTACTGTATTATTTTTATGAAGAGTATCACTTTATAGTACTGATCCAAACACCCCCTTAACTAATTATATGCATAAAAACATACCGAAATCTATGGCTTCATATGCTTCTATATCAAACACTGTAGTCATCTCGTTCCATATAATGCAACCCCAGTCTTGTATATGTCCCCATATCAGTAGCCTCTATGTATGATCTTGTGGCGTCCAGTGGCAGTTTTTTACCGATTCTTTAAAGCCTATTGAAATCTACAAAATACTCAGACGTATCAGTTTCCTTCATAAGTTATGTTTCATGCACACCCTAATTAACATGAATGTTTTAAAAATTGCTTAATATGTAAATGCAGCAGTTGGCAATTGAACCAACCTGGTCAATGTGTTTGTTTAAAGTCTCATCATTATGATTTAATTATCACAACCTCAACCGGCATACACATTTATTTTTTTAAAAATACATAAAAATAAATAAATACATAAATAAAAATAAAAATCAATAACCTGCTATTCTTATTTTTAATTATTTTTCGCTAACCATGTAGCCACTTTAGGGTCTCCAATATATGTACTTCTTTATGCAGTGATACGCCAGTTGAAAAGATCATAAACATTTTCTTGTAACGATATCAAAATAATCCAATCTACAAAAAGAAAATATGGAACCGCACCACGTACTCATTGCAGGTTCTTTTAGCTTTCTTTAGCAACTCAAGAGCTGCATTGTTTTCACTTTCTTTCAGCTCCTTTATTAGTTCAGCAGCTGCATTCTTTTTTGTTAAAAGACCAAAAAGTTTCATCAGTAACGATTGATCGAAAACAGCTTTTAATGCATGAGGTACAAAGTTCTAGGATTTCTTTCCTGTCGAGGCTTGTAGAAGACAACAGCCATTTGTTCTCTTTTGCTCATCATAGAAGATAAGGCATGATTTGATCAACGGGTCCAAATGGCAAATACTTGCTGATGAGACGAAAAGTGTTACGCTTTTAGGGGGTCATTTAAGCCCTAATTCGTATAAATGTGATCAAATATTGCCCTAAATCGTTCCTTTTGTCATTTTAGGTACTTTTGAGAAGAATTCTGGAAAACATGCATATTCGGACGTTTTTGGAGCATAAAAGTGAAGAAAACGACAAAGTCTCAAAAGATGAAGATTTACAACCTGACGGCGTCAGAAGTCACAAGGTGACGCCGTCAGAAAGCCTTGACAAAAGAGTGGAATCCAATTTTCAAATGACGGGCCAGAGGAAATTTTGGATTTAACACCTGACGCCGTCAGGTGTTAGGAAAAGTAGGCCGTCAGGAGTAAAGTTAAAGAGTGACGGCCCAGAAGGATTTATAAGGTGACGGCGTCAGAAGTGGATCTAGGCCATCCGAGAAACCTAATGGCGGCGAGCTGACGGCGTCAGCCCTTATAACCTGACGCCGTCAGAGTGTAAAATCTATATATAGTTTTCTAATTTTCATTCATTAGTGTGGAACTTTGTGGAGAACTTTTAGGGCAAACCCTAAAGACGAATTTTCTGTACTTTTTAGGGTTTCCAACCCTTGGAACCCTCATGCTTAATTAAAGATAAGTCTTCACTTTAATTCAATCAATATGTCTATGTGTTGGTTGATTATCTCTTTTGCTTGTCTTTTAATTAACATGTGTAGCTAAATTCTCTAGTGTTTGCTTAGATCTAATGAAACCTAACTATTAATTATTGGTTAATTGGTGTGTGTTGTTGTTTGTTGGGATGATTGTTCCATCAATGTTAGGCTCAAGAAAACTGGCCAACCTCCTTTATGGTAACGTGCTTGAACGTCTTGGGAAACATGTAGCCAAGGCATACTAGGCTATTAAGGTAGTATTTAACGCATGAGCCACTGTTTACAACCCCTATGGTTGTGCCGTGCATGGCATAGGGCGAGATAAGAGCTCATAGAATTGGAGAGATATGTATGCCACTCCATGAGTTATTAGGAATACACCCTTCATCCACACAAGTAACATACATATCAATTAACCGGTAAAAGATAGTTAGGGAGTAATGAAATCTAAGTAAACACAACTTTCTCCATATTGTTTTCACAACCACAATAGTTTAGATATTTATTTTATTTTAATTTGCATAAGTAGTAAACTTGGGTTAGTTGACTAGCAACTAATTCCGCCCTTCTTCCAAAACCGAGATTTTACTTGCTTTCCATAAAACATAAAAATACAAAAAGAATCTTCCTTCCACCCTTAGACCTATTAGAGTAGTTTTTCTATCCTAACGAACACTATTCCCTGTGAGAGAACGATCAATCCCCCGTACTTACCACTATCCTATACTACATCGGTCAGGTACACTGCCTGGTGGGGTTGTAAGCCTCTTGAGATCCCTCGAGAGGTAAAACCTGTTGTAAGGTCACAAAACCACGCATCAAGTTTTTGGCGCCGCTGCCGGGGAATAGTTATTGTTTAGGTAGAATTTTTATTTCTTTAGGTCTACTCACTAGATTCCTTTCTAGTGAGATTTTTATTTTCTTTTTCTAGGATTTCTTTAGTCTATCTTTTTCTTCGTGTTTTTGTTCGTAATCTTTACCATCCGCCATCATGGAAGGTGGTAACATCCTTGATCCCAACAACCTAATTCAACCAAACCACCCACCACAACCAAACCAACCTCCTAGACCCCGCACCTTAGGAGAGTATTCCCGACCTAGCCACCTTGGCTATCGAAACACCATTGAGCTCACTCAAGGAGCCAATGTCACTCCCTTGCGATCCGACACCATCCGGTTGGTGCAAAGCGGATGCGCATTCCATGGACTTCGTTCCGAAGATCCAAACCAACATCTCAAGGATTTCCTCAAAATCGTAGATTCCATAGACCTTGATGTTGCAACTCGAGAGACGACCCGATTGCGTCTCTTCCAATTCTCTCTACGGGACCAAGCTAGTCAATGGCTTGAGCGACTTCCCGCAGGATCCATCACCTCTTGGGACGATCTCACAACTCGTTTCCTTGCTCAATTTTTCCCACCGGGGAGAACTACCAAGCTAAGGAATGATATCTTGGCGTTCCAACAACGCCAAGGCGAAACCCTCTACGAGGCATGGACTCGATTCAAGGACTTACTCCAAAAAGTCCCTCATCATGGCATAGACCTTTGGCTCCAAGTCCAAATCTTCTATGACCACATCAATCTCCACACGAGGCAAACCATTGACCAAGCGGCCGGTGGCAAGCTACGTGATCTAAGTGCGGAACAATCATGGGATCTCCTAGAACACCTTGCTCTATATGACAACGAAAGTTGGAATGAACCCCGTGATTTGAATAAAACGGTCAAGGCAATATCTTTGCCTTCGAATAATTCAAGCACTTCCGACCGTAGGATCATGGAACTTGAAGACCAAGTCAAGTTTCTCATGAAATCCTACGAAGCTCCTAAACCTTCAAGCCAAGTGAACAAAATCACTTCTTCGTGCGAATTATGTAGTGGTCCCCACGACACTCGTGATTGCATGGAAGTCCCCGAACAAGCTTTTGCGGACTACGCATCCACGCGTACCGATGGAGCGGGAGATAAGTGGTACACTTTCAAACCCGAGCCAAACCCTTACGGAGATTCATACAACCCCTCATGGAAAAATCACCCCAACCTTAGGTGGAAGTCGAACCAAAACGCACCCCAAAACAATTCTTCCAACCCACCTAACCGGTTTCAACCCAACGGTAACTCCTCCAACCGTACCTTCAACAACAATCCTTCCAACAACTATGGTAGTACCAACAACTTTGAATGATTGATGTCCAATTTTATGGCATCTCAAGAAGCTCTCATAGCTAAATTCACATCCGAATTCAATCAACAACAAGTAGAGATGACCAATAAAATCGACAACTTGTTGAAAGCCCTCAACAACCAAGTGCTATCACCCCCACAAAAGGACGCTAGAAACACCAATAGCGAACCACAAATCAAGGACCCCTCTTCATCCAAACATGTCCACTTCGTCAACATTGTGACCATTAGACCAATTGATAGGAGTGAGAATGATAACGAATAAAAGGATGATGTTAAGGAAATAGAGGATGATAGGAAGATGGAAGAAGTAGTAGAAGAAGAAGACTTCTTCAATAAGTTACCAACTAGGGAGGAGCGAGCATATTATAAGAACCTATTCGATGACTCCGAGACCCCATACATCCTAGGTATCCCAATTTTCAAGGTGGGCGATCCATCTAATCTAAACATACCATGTAACATCGGGCATTTGCATATTTGGAAAGCGTACATTGACCCTAGATCACCCATTAATATCATGACTAGAGCTCAATACAATTTGATAATGAAAAGTCAACTAGGGTATAGAGTGTTTCCCGATAAGGGATGGATTAGTAACTTCACAGGAAGAGTTAAAGGATTACCGGTTTATGTAGGAAACTTTACCTATGTCACCGACTTTGTGATTGTAGAAGATATCCGCCCAATAATCGATGCAAGTATGACCCAAGTAGTCTTAGGCAAACCATTTATCGAGATCTCTAGAATGACTCATGAACCTTCCTTAGGGATAGTCACATTTAAGGATGAGACCGATGAGGTGAACTACCAAATGCCGTATAAGATAGAGCAATACCAACACTTGTCAAACGTTGAGAAGGAGCTCAAACAAGCGGTTTACTATAGGAATGATGAATTTAGACGTAGGGGAGTAGACTATGTCATGAAAAGGATTTTCGGTTTCTATAAGGATTGTTTGAACTTAGGGCCCGAATACAATACCGGAAAAGAGGATGACTTAGGAACCGAGACCAACGACGAAGTCACGTAACGTACGGTGACTTTGAGTCTAGCTACAAGACTCGTAAATAAAGAAAAGCGCTTATTGGGAGGCAACCCATGTTTTTGTGTGTTATTGTGTGTTTATTTGATTTTATTTGTTTCCGTATGTAAGTTATATTTCTTGATTATTGATTCATGCTTCAAACTAAATTGTGAAAATGCTTTGTTGGGTTTTGAAGTAACTCTACTTCTGGATGCTACACTGCTGCTAACTAGTCAAGTCTACTGCTAAGTGTGAAATCTCTACTGCTAGACAAGACTACTGCTGAGACTCTACTGCTAAGTCCTATGGAAGTATACTGCTAAGACTCTGCTGCTATGTGATAAGTTTGTGTACGAATATTTGTATTTATAGTATAGATATTATGTAATATTCTATTATGTTAGAAGATCATAGTCGTGGGTAGGAAGTTGTATGTAAGCCTGTAGGGTTCCTTGGTGTATAAAAGGAGATCATAGGGTTAGACTAGAATACGATTTATTCTAGCATTGTATTCACTTCAAGGTTGCAAAACCCTAGCATTATTCAGAGTGCTCGTATTCAATATATTGAAGTGTTTAGTTGGTGATATTATTGTGTTTGTGTTCATCTTAAGTTAATCAATAAATTCCGCATATTGATTAAGTTTGCAATAAGTCAGCTTCTATACATTGTTGTCTTGGTTTATCTAAGATAATAATACTAGGTCAATTGCTCAACTGGGATCAACAAGTGGTATCAGAGCTTGTGATCTAGAAGCTGTGATCAAGAAGAACTCAAACATTCTCTCAAGTTCTGTCTGTTAACACATCTGAAGCAATGGGTGATGAAACTCATATGGTTACTGCCTCCAAGGTTCCTATGCTGAAGCAAGGTGAGTATGAGATATGGAAGATGAGGATGAGGCAATACATCCGGATGATTGACTACAAGATGTGGGATGCTATTGTCAAGGGTACTAAAACTTCAGTGACTGTTGATGGCAAGGAAGTTGGAATCAAGGGAAAGGAAGCTGATGATCTCATGAAACTGGAGATAAAAGCTCATAGTATTCTCCTGATGGGATTACCCAATGAATTTCAGGTTGACTTTGAACCCATTGATACTGCTAAGGAGCTTATGGAAGCTATTGAAACAAGATTTGGTGGCAATGATGCCACTAAGAAGGCTAGGAAAAATGCTTTGAAGCATCAATTTGAGAACTTCACTGCTATCAGTGGAGAAAATCTTGATGGTACTTACAACAGACTCCAAAAGCTTGTAAGTCATTTAAAGCTTCTTGGATACATTGTCCCTCAAGAAGATACAAATCTCAAATTTATTAGAAGCCTGTCACCTGAATGGAGCATGCAAACTGTTGTGTGGAGAAACAAAGCTGATTTTGATACAATGAGCTTGGATGATCTATACAACAACTTGAAGGCTTATGAAACTGAGTTGAAGGGTGCATCAAATTCGTCTACTTCATCATCAGCAGCTCAAAATATTGCTTTTGTTTCTACCAAAGGCAATACTTCATTAGAGGGTCACTCTGCTGCTTATGGAGTCTCTACTGTTAGCACTAGTATCTCTGCTGCTAGTTCTAATAACTTGGACACTGCAAGTGATGCTGCTCTTTGTGCATTCTTGGCTGATCTCACCACAGCTACTCAAGTTCTAAACCAAGATGCTGATCACATTGATTCTGATGATCTGGAAGAAATTGATATGAAGTGGCAAATGGCTATGCTGACTTTAAGGGCAAGAAAGTTCTTGAAAAGAACTGGAAGGCAACTTAAGTATAATCCACAGGGAAACATGGGTTTTGACAAGTCAAAGATGGAGTGCTTCAACTGCAATAGGAAAGGACATTTTGCCAGAGAATGCAGAGCTCCCAAGAAGAATGTTGACACAACCAAGAAGGCTGCAGAAGAGTCAAAGCCAACTACTGCTTTGGTGTCTTGTGATGGTTTGGGAGATTATGACTGGAGTGACTTGGCACAAGAAGAACCAAACCATGGCCTGCTTGCAGTGACAACTACAGGGCATAACTTTGCTCTAATGGCTTATGCTTCTTCATCATCTGGCTCAGATTCTGAGGTATCACATGAATCTAATGAATCTTCTTGTTCTTTTAAATCATGTGCTGACACTATAGAAGAACTTAAGGTTAGGAATGAGAGTTTGCTAAAAGAAGTTGAGTTTCTGAGACTTGATAACATAGGTTATAAAGTAGGTATTGAAAATGTTGAAAGAAAACTTGACTATATGAAAGAATGTGAGATTGAGTATGTTGATAGGTTAAACATACAAGATGGAGAAATTGAAATTAAAAATGCTGAAATAGCAATGCTTAAAAGAAAGTTAGTTGAGGCTGAAAAAGCTAGAGATTTAGCTATTGAGGAAAAAGATAAGCACATCATTAGAGTTGATAAACAAAAGTATGCTACTTCTATTCTTAATGAACATGATAAAAACATAATTGAGTGTCAACTGATGAGAAAGTATAGTGGCATAGGATACAATGAGGTTCCACCTCCCATGAAAAGTGCACTTGCACCACCTGGGAAAGAACTGTCATTTGTAGATGTTGAAGGGCTTATAAAATCTGCAGGAGAATTTAGTAAGTCACTTAGTGTTATACCAGAGGTTGCAAAAATGAATTCTGATGCTCCAATCATTGAAGATTGGGTGTCAGATAGTGAAGATGAATTAGATGAGCCAACCACTAGGTCAACACAAAGTTCTAATGTGTCAAAGAGTGCTGATAGGCTAACACAGTGTGCTAAAAAGGAAGAGGTTCCTCAAGTTGTCAAGCCTAAAATTAATCAGGATAAGTTTCTAAAACCTGTGTTAGGTCATGCTTTGTCTAAAAAGGTTGTTGAGTACCAAGAGATACCTAGAGATCATATGAAAAGGTTCAATAACAAGCCTAGGGGAAACCAAAGAAACTTCAATGGCCTAGTCTCAAACAGATTAGGAAATGAGTTTTATCTTAAAAAGAAGGCATGTTATAATTGTGGTAGTTTTGAGCATCTTCAAGCAAATTGTGCTAACTATCAAAAACCAGTTTGGAACCAATATACAAGAGTGAATCATCAAAACTTTTCAAAAAGAGATCACTCACCTCCCAAAAGAAATATGGTTCCAAGGGCAGTGTTACTGAGATCTGGTGCTACTAGATCTATTGTGACTGCTCAACCAAAAAGGCCTTTTCAAAATAAAACAACTGGGTCTGCTGCTACTTCAAGAGTAAACTCTGCTGCTCAGGCAATTTACTCTACTGCTGTGCCTAAAAAGTTACCAAATACAGTTGTTGGAAATCATTTTTATGCTGTAAAGGCCTCAGCTTGTTGGAGTTGGAAACCAAAATCAAATGCTTTAACTCAAGTTTCCAACAACAACAGTACATCAATGGATCTTACTAAATATAACTATGTTGATGCACAAGGCAGATCCAAGTCAGTAATGGCTTGGGTCAAAAAGAGAAACTAATTTATCTACTTCATGTGCAGGGCAATCTACAAGACAAGCTAAAAGATCAAGGAATTGTGGACAGTGGATGCTCTGGACATATGACTGGTGACATATCCCAACTTGAAGATTTTGTGCCTATTGATGGTGGATGTGTTGCTTTTGGTAATGATCCTACAGGTGGAAAAATTGTTGGTATTGGTACTATAAAAACTGGAAATTTGAATTTTGAAAATGTGATGTTAGTTAAAGGACTTAAGTTTAATCTCTTCAGTGTTTCACAAATGTGTGACAAAAGGAATTTTGTTCTTTTTACTGACACTGAATGTCTTGTCCTTTCTTCTGACTTTAAGTTACTAGATGACAAGTATGTGGTACTCAAAGTTCCAAGAAATGACAACATATACATTGATCATATAAAGAACATAGTTCCTAGAAGAGATGTAACTTGTCTTTTTGCTAAAGCCACCTTTGATGAATCCAAATTATGGCATAGGAGACTTGGACACTTAAATTTCAAAACCATGAATAAATTGGTAAAAAGTAATCTTGTAAGAGGATTACCTTCAAAGGTTTTTGAAAATGATGAAACCTGTGTTGCCTGTAAAAAGGGTAAACAACACAGAGTATCTTTTAAGTCCAAAGTTGTGAATACTATTGATGAGCCTTTGCATTTGCTTCATATGGATTTATTTGGACCTGTTTTTGTGAAAAGTCTGAATAAGAAGCAATTTTGTCTAGTTGTCACAGATGATTTCAGTAGGTTTACTTGGGTATTCTTTCTAGCTACTAAAGATGAAACACCTGAAATTCTTAAGGAGTTCATAACTAGAATAGAAAACCTAATAAATCACAAGGTAAAGATAATAAGGTGTGACAATGGAACTGAGTTTAAGAATCATACAATGAATCAGTTCTGTGTGGGTAAGGGTATTTTAAGACAGTACAGTGTTGCTAGAACTCCTCAACAAAATGGTGTAGCTGAGAGGAGAAATAGAACATTGATTGAGGCTGCTAGGACTATGTTGTCAGATTCAAAATTACCTATACCTTTTTGGGCTGAAGCAGTGAACACTGCCTGCTTTGTGCAAAATAGGAGTAAGGTAGTTAAGCCTCATAATAAGACCCCTTATGAATTATTTCATGGTAAAAAGCCAATGATAGCATTCTTTAGACCATTTGGGTGTCCTATTACCATCTTAAATACCAAAGACCAATTAGGCAAGTTTGATGAAAAGGCTGATGAGGGTTACTTTGTTGGATACTCTGTCAATAGTAAAGCTTATAGAGTATACAATAAAAGAACTAGATTTGTGGAAGAAAACCTGCATATTGAGTTTGATGAGAATAAAACCAATAGTGCAGGAACTGGACCAGAATGGCTCTTTGATATTGATATGTTAACCAAAACCATGAATTATGAGCCAGTGTTTGCAGGAATGGATACTAACTCTCTTGCAGGTAATCAATCAAATGACTCTGCTGTTAAGGAAGCTGATTCCCAATAGGAGTTTGTGTTGATTGAAAAATTGGGCCTTGGACCAAATATTTATCCTACACAGGAGGAAAGGAGCTCACAAGATGAAGTTGTCCAAGATTCTGCTAAAGGAAGTGAGAGAGTACAAAAAGTTAATGAAGTGGTGGAAAAACCAAAGGAAACTACTTCTAGCAGCAGTCTTCATAACTCTACTGCTAATGAACACTCTGCTGCTGGACCTAGCAACACTACTGCTACACACAAGTTTCCAACTTTTGATTCACAGGGTATATCTTTTGCTGATCCATCATACCCTGATGATTTCACTCCACCTGGTTTGACAGAGATCTATTCTGGCACTGATGATGAGGCTCTTGATCCTCAAATCTTTGGAGCTGCAGCAGATGTTGCTAATTTGGAATCCTATATTCCAGTTAGTCCAACCAAAACTACAAGAGTTCACAAAGTTCACCCCAAAGAAAACATTTTGGGTGATCCATCATCAACGGTGCAAACTAGGAGGATGACTAAAGAGCAAAAAGATATCTTACATAAAGCTTTCTTTGTAAGATCTCTTCACCAAAGAAACAGTCATAAAGATCTGCAAAACTGTCTATTTGCTTGTTTCCTTTCACAAGTTGAACCCAAAAATGCCTATAAAGCATTACAAGATTCAAACTGGGTAGAAGCCATGCAAGAAGAGCTTCTTCAATTCAGATTACAAGAAGTTTGGACCTTAGTGGATTTGCCTAATGGAAAAAGGGCAATTGGTACTAAATGGGTTTTTAGGTGTAAAAGAGATGAAAGAGGAATTGTGATCAGAAACAAAGCAAGGTTGGTTGCTCAAGGATACACACAACAAGAAGGTATTGATTATGATGAAGTGTATGCACCAGTGGCAAGAATTGAGGTTGTTAGGATCATAGTTTTCAACTATTCAGTCAAGTCTCGGTCATTTCAATAAATGTAATAGGTTGCTAGTTTTATCACTTTATGTTACGTTTTAGACTAATACTCGTTCGGTTATAAGACGAGTCCAATAAGTGTCCAATGGGCCTGGGTCGCGTTTTTGTTCTCGATAAAGATAATTTATCGAGAAAAGTTGGAGACAATTATCGAGATTTTTGTGAAGTTCAGAAGAGTTTCTTTTCGATGTGCACCTATAACGCTTAGATTTCGATAGAATTTATAAGATTTCGAAACAAGAGATTGATTTCCGATAACTTATAAGGTTCTCGATAACCAAAAGTTTTCGATACGAGAAATCAAAGTTTTCGAGATATATAACGAAACAATCCAATAAGTCGGAAGTGTTTTCTTTCTTATACAAGAGAGAGAAATACTGAAGTAAACCGCAACAAAAAACACTCTCCTAGATATGTAGTTCTCATTATATTACATCAGATCTATCGCTTTACATTTCCTCGTATAAATCTCCATGAGAGAGTTTAAGGTGTCTAATATCAGATAAATCGAGTGGTTTCTTAAAGATTGTGAGTTCATCTGATTATTTAGGTTGGTTGTTTATGACGGTCCATAGAGCTCCTGTATTCTAAAAACAAAACCAGACTGATTTTTTCATTTTGCGAAAAACTATAATACACCTTCTACGAGAAATCTGATATGTCTATTACATCCACAGTTTTCATATCATATTGTACTAACACAGGATACGTCAAATTAAGATACTTGATTAGAAGATATCTACTCATTAATGAATAGATGCATAACTATGTTAACTAGATAACTATACAATAAGGTTTGAGATATAGTTGTTTTTCGATAATATATTTGTATCGTAAGATTAGATTATACGAATACTAAAGATAATTACCAAAAATTATATTGTTATAACATCTGTATGTTAATATGGTATTGGTTATGTTTACACACACTAGAGTATGTCTCTTTGCAGAGCATGGTCATAATAGATTGCTTGATTAAGAAAACTAATCATTAAAGGGAAGAATGAAACCGTGTACAAACGTTTGTAATTGAAGCGGCACGGAAGAATAAGAAACGTAGCTTTTATTAATGAACCGGATCTTAGTATATACAACAATTAAATTATTGACAATCGAAAACTTACTTACTCTTTTTCCCGTCTTTTGATCTTCTACGCTATTTATTACATTACTCTTACTGTATTGTGATTGTTTAGGTCACATATTAGTAAACATAAGTATTCAAATGAAAGAATGAGATGAGAAATAACTTGGTTTGATTAGATCAATATGAAGATGAAAGAACAATAGTTTGTTTTAGAATGAAATTAACCACAAATGAAGAGATACATAGGTCCTATTTATAGGAGGGGATACGGGCAACACTCCCTTCCTTCCCCTATGTGCTATATGTCGGGCTTTCAAGGCA
>LBNU01033255.1:1881-13692 GCA_014162995.1 Artemisia annua
GCTATTGGGTCCGTTAGCCCATTACTAGCCCAAAAACATAGTTTTACGGTTTAATTTACGTTTTATATATCGTTATATATCGTGTTTAATTTTTACACGTCCGGTAACAATTTTTGGTCAAAAAGTCAAAGTTAGAAAAATTACCCCATGGGCTCGTGCTACTGTTCACAGGCCATATATTGGGCCTATTGGGCCGCTTGGCCCAAAAACCAAGTTTTACCATTAAATTTTTATATAGTTTTCATAATTAAACATAATTAACACTTTTAATTATGTTTAATCCTCAAAACATAAAGTTTAGTCAAAATTATTTTTATCCAACTAAAAACAATATATTTCGATTAAATTAAGTATTTTCACCCAAAAATTGTATTTTTAACTAATTATTTATAATTAGTTATACATAATACAATATATAATAAATTGAAATCTTACACCAAAAATTTCCACCAATTCACCACTTGAGCCAAAATTTTATATTTTTCAAAACCCCAATATTTTTATATTTTATGTTGGCCGAAATATATATATTCATATATATGTATATATATTGCTTAAATTTGTAACATTAACACAATTAATGTTTGTGCTTCCAAATTAGTACCACAGTTAGTCATCTTCACCACACTAGCAAGAAACATACTCATAAATGTTCTAGCATTTAATATGCTCAAAAATCTCATGCATGCAAGCAATATGTATATAGTTATCAACTTAACAAAATATACACATATAACACTTGGTAACACCTTAGATCATCAAGAAAACATGAAATGAACAAGATTAACAAAGTTTGATGATCCTTACAATGTTTGTAAGTTGGAACGTGGCTAGGAAGAGAAGAAACAAGACCCAAAACACTCCCAAATCAACCCAAATATATATATATAACCCTAAATACTTGTGATTTCCACCCAACTATTCTTGATCTCCAAATTTTGAGAGAAAAATGTGTTTGTGTGTGTTTTTGTGGTCGGCCAACAAGAAGAAGAAGAAGAAGTTAAAGAGTTGAGGGTGAAGTGTAAGAACTAGTTAAAAGGGTGTATTGGTTAATAGATTTGGTTAATGGTTTGTTTTGTGGTTAATAGTGTAAACTCCATGTGACTCGCAAATTAGTGGGGAGTGACTCACCCCTTATGTGGCCGGCCTTAGTATCCAAAGAAGAGGAGAAGAGAAAATTTTGCTCCTCGCTGGTTTATCGTGTGTCGGTTTAGGTGTAAACGTAACCGTTATGTCCCGGTTTGATGTTTTTAGACACGTTTACGTAAAATAAAGTTTTTAGCCACGTTTTTGTCATAAAAGTAATAAAATGAGTTTACTGACTCAAAAATATATTTACTTGACCTTTTTCACAATTACTGTGGTGTCGGTTCGCGTGCTGTAACACCCCCCAAAATTTAACCATAACAGCGGAAGACTTTTATAATTTACAGCGGAAGACTTTTTGGGTGTTACTTCGAGGATCTTTTCACCGTCACAGAAACAACACAAAGTGATGTTTAAAAATTTACTTTATTCCAAAATACTATATAATAAGATGTTCACATTTTAACAACACATTTATTTAATATGAAATAAAGTATTTGTTTAAGTCCACATGCCCACTCCGTGCCTTCATAATTCTTCTTGTTTAGTTCCTGAGATAAACATGCTAAAAGTCAACATAAAGTTGAGTGATATTCATAGGTTTGAAAGTTAAACAGTTGAACACAAGATATAGTCATTTATTGCAAACGTATGCAATCAAACAAGTTGAAAAGAATTCACATATACCCGTTATTGCATTAAGCTCATGACACACAACGATTTGACAGCCAATCATATTTAATAATATGACGCAATATAATAATAATATGCCCTCAAGATAGGTCTTTGCCAGTAACCTATGTCATCAAAATAATGTGCGTTTGGTAGTTTTCTCCAACGACCAAACGGGGATTGTCAGCCCCAAATAGATCTATTCACAGTTATTTACGTTCACTCATCAAGTGATTAAGGTTCATGATCGAGGGTCTTTTGGCAATAGCTACTTAAGCAATAATAACGGTCAGCCGGTATATCAATACCAAAATAAAAGACTTGTGTTCGGTTTTTAAGCATGTATCCCCCCACATAAAACAGTTAAAAAGTGGGCTATGAACTCACCTCAGTAGTACAGTTGTATCTAATCTCAACAAAGCAAGGAAACGGCTTCACACACAACCTAAAAGATAATGCAAGTTTCAGTTCGATAGTCTAAGTCCGGTTTTATCGCGAATACTAGTCATTAGTTACGAACAAAACTCATGTTTGTTTAAATGCTTAAAGTTCAAAAACGAAGTTATATATAAATATAACTTGTAAGAATATTGATCGATGAATGATGGAAGGTCATCATAATTAAGTCACATGAGGAATCACGAATAAAGAGATTATGTCACGTGTCGTTATATAACGTTAATATTAATTATATAACGTATATATATATAAATCTTATCTCGTTCTTTAATTCTGAATACACGTTCCTTTATGTAAACAATATTATTTTTATAAAATAATATTTACAGAAAATCCTTTATGTTTTACCAAAGTTACACTTTTAACCCTAACATTATAAAATTTACACCGTTAGTCCAATATATTTATAATTTACAATTTAGGTCCAAAAAGTATTACATTTACATTTCTTACTTCCAAGTTTCAATAATTACAGTTTCCAGCTCATAAAAACAGTTTTTGACAGTTTCTACCCAAAGTTTATAACTTTGGCAGTTTTAGTCCTCGGTTATGAAAAATTTGCAAAACTAGTCCAAAATTTACCAATTTCAAAGTTTAACATTTTTATATTTTCAATAAGCTCAGGGTACTTAGATTAGCTTAATATAACAGCTTATTCTCTTAAAAATCACTTTTTATACTTATTGGGCCTTAACGAGACAAGTTAAGGGCCCAATAACAAATTTTGGTCCAATGGGCTTTTGGAAGGTTTGGGCCTGGACTTGGGCTCAATTTTAGAGTATGAAAATATTACGTAAAAGCTTATAGGGTCAGCTTATCACAAAAGCTTATTGGGCTCAGGATAAGCCCACGTTAGTTTATTAGTTTTATAGAAAACGATTTGGTAGGTTCAAAATGAGGTCGAGCATAAGGTCTTAACGAGCTCGTTAGGTCGAATAAAAAGTGTCTCTCAATTGTCCACCAAGGTGACAATGAGGTTGAGCAATAAAATGTATGGGTCATGTGTCGAATTTAAGTTTAACGAGGCTAAAGTGTTTGCGTAAACTCATGATTGAAAATAGTTTAAAGACTTAGAAAAATTCTAAGTGTTTTTCTAGGAATAACGAATGGGTCAAGTAACTTACAAAACGTGTTGAAATAAATAGTTAAACGTTATTTTTAGTTTCTAAGGTTCATGTATCTCGTTTGTTAACATGTTAAGCAAATAGGGTGTCGAATAAAATGTACTTATTACGTTTATATATTTCGAAATAATTAGGCAAAGTAAGTATGCAAACTCATTAATAACGAAATGAAAAACAAGAAAAATAGTGTCGAGTGGCTTACTTCACCTCAAAAGGTGGGGTTTTATGGTACGTATGGTTCGAATTAGGATCAAAGCTTGTTGTGGTTCACTTCTTGGTACACGAGTTGAGCAAAGATTTGTTCCTTGGGATCACTTGAGTACCTCGTACACTTTGCTAACTTTTCGTCCCAATTCGCTTGCAACACTTCACGCAAAATGTTTATTGGTATGTTTTTGTGTGTGTAAACTAATCTGAGAATGCATGGGAGTTATAAAGAGTCCTTGGATGTCATGACAAGTGAGAAAAACCAAATGAGTTGTGTGTTGTCTCGTTTGTGTGGAGTGGCACCACAATCTTCATCAATCGAATGTATACAACCAAGATATGGTGTAAGATAGATTTCCAAACATTCCTGACATCCTACTGTTGGTATAGTGTTCATTTAGATGCAATTGGTGAGGTTGAGAGGTGTGTAGAAAGGTTTTGACACGTTTTTGATTTTATGTTCATATGGTTTGGTCATTTTGCTTTGGCTAGATTCAAGGTAGTAAATGATTGAGATAGTAAACGAGATTAGTCATTCTCAATTCTTTGGTAGCTTTTCAATCGAGTGGTACAAAGATATAACCATGTCATGTGTAAAAATCACGAATTAGATAGGGGGTTTTGGATGCTTGGTCTCGTCGGGTACAAAGAAGAAAGAAAAGAAATGAAAAAAAAATAAAATACAAGGGTGCGTTTTGAGCCTTAAGGCCTTGTGGGCTTTGGGTTGCGTCTGGCCCAACAGGAAAAGAAAAGAAAAAGAAAACAAGGGTCCGTTTGGTGTAGTAAATGGGTTTAAGGCCCAATGGGTTACGTAGGCCCATTTAGCAAGTTTCACGGGTCGGGTTACGATCCAATAATATTAGTGAGTGATCTCGGGAATTTTCGTAGGCTCGGGAATTATATAAATAGTACACGGTAATTAAGCGAAACGTATATTTATATAAATATAAACGTTTAAAATATATTCGCGATAATTAGACTATCTAGGTTTGTGTGCAAGCATCGTTCCTAGGTAAATGATCATTTCACAATGTCATAGAGATTCACGTAATACGTCATGCATAAAAAAAAATTTTTGTCACTCGTAAAAAGGAATATTTAAATAACGAAATACCTTTATTCCAGTTTACGTATTTACTAATCGTACGGGAATTTACGAGAGGCTACACGTGCGGCGTTGTTTTTCAGCAAATACCGAGAAACTCTCAGTAAATTACGAAACTTGTCAGTAACTATCCGAAATGGATAAATTTGTGTTTACTGACAAAAATAAACTTTTTCAGTAGTCACAGTATGCTACAGTGTACAAAGCGGTTCCCGAAATCATGAAGAAATGTGCAGAAACATGTAGAAATGTGCTAAAATGCATATACCGTCCAAAGCGAATATAATAAATAGCAATTTATTATATAATTTAGTTTATGAAAAATACCATTTGTCACACTAAAACCTAACCAAAATATCTCAACTATTTGTCGCTATAAAGTCTCGTCACTATGCACAATTGCTCATCTAATATAGTAAAGACACACTTGATACCAAATCAAAAGATAAACATGTTGTTTTGTAGAATATGTAAAAAGTCACTGAACTTTATGATTTCTCAATTGTGTTTTTTAAAACCAAAATTTTCTAGTTACTATCCAATTTTTTTATGTTGTTGTCTTGCCAAAGATCAATACTTGGGTTGCCCGACGAAATATTTTGTCTCTAAATACGGCACGAGGCAACGCTAGATAGTACTGATCGTACAACATATTGCACCTCTTGATCAGAACCCACTTGAGCTATAAGTTGGATACTTATGAGAGCTGGTGTGATCTGAAATAAGACAAAGGAACACGCTACGCTAGTCGGAGCGCAAGGATAGACCTTGCGAAGCGACTCCGACGTTAGAATAAGTCATGAGTGTGTGTTGTGTGTGTGTGTGTGTGTGTGTGTGTGTGTGAGAGAGAGAGAGAGAGAGAGAGAGAGAGAGAGAGAGCATATCTGAAATGTAAATGATGGTGATATTTATAGGCATGTCCTAGGAAAGATCTAGATCATGCCACATGTCTCAACCGACTTGGTTAGAGGAGGGCACATTTACACAGGCCAATAGGAAGGCTCCGAGAGTAGCCTACGAAGTCCTTCCCTTATTTGTCGGAAGTGTATTCATAGGAAAACCATCACATGTGGTAGTGTCTACGCAATATTCCCTGTTTGTCTTTTAGTTTGGAGCCTAGTTTTCCTCGGAGGCTAAGGCTCCTCCGAGGATAAAATTCGTGAGATAGACCCCTTGGTATTGGCGGATTCCCTAGAATAGCAGGCTTTACACCAATAATCACTTTGAGTCATTATGTGTTTACTCTTCGGAGGCTAGGCTCCCGCCGTAGCTGGGTACACCATCCACAATTTTAATATATATTATCCAACAATTTGCGTAAAGGTACTTTGACCAATATGGAACACAAGAAACAAACTAATTTTCGAAAAGTTTATTTACTTGAAATTCAAAAACCATCTTCATCCTAATCAGGATCTGAACCGACAACCTCTTCTTGGATACATAATCATCTCACGGATGCAACTAAACCAAAGGCTTATTGGTCTTTATTGGCGCACGTTATAAACAACTTCATTAGACTAGTTTATATTGATTCATGTACATATGTGGTTACATTTGTGATCGAGAAAAGGTAGTTATGTTACGTAAGCAAAAATATAATATTGTTAGGTACTCTTTCCGTCCCAAAATTATTGTTTAAGACAAAAAAACATATAGTTTGAAAAAGTAAGACCATTACACTTTTCAACCAATCAAATATAATCTTCACCATTAAATTTTCTTTTGATAGTTGACACAAGAAGAAGCTATTATTTTGAGACATCTCAAAAATAGAAATAACGTGTATAATTTTGAGACGGATCTAAGTATTTGTTAGTCTTTTACATCTTTTTAAGGTACATATCTTATGTCACTTAATTTTGAACTAACAACAAATATCATAAAATATAGTCAAAATAACGACCAACCTTTATCTTTGTCATAATCCGCTCCGCTCAAGCTTGGGTCATCAAATATGTCATTTATATAAGTTAATTGAGTTTAATTATAATGCGTATAGTTCGGTAGTACCATGCATATACTGATATGAAATGCTCATTCCGTAACCTATAGTTATTTATGTTAATCATATGCTCTTACGTTATCCATTCGATGGATTGCTATATTGTAATAGTATCAACTGACATTCAGTTTTGAGCGTACCAAGGGAAAAAGCAGCAAGCCAAATAAAGAATTCCATCGGATAATTTTTATTTCTTGTATATATAACTTCGTCGTGATTGTAGTAGGGTTTTACATTTCCTTATAATCTTTCTGTTACCTAATTTTATTCATGTCACCATTCGTTTTTGGTTAATACTATTTCCCTAACAATGATATAGTCAGAAAACTATTTGTTTAATGCGATAGAAGGAAAGAATATTGCACCATGTCATTTAAATTTCTGAACAAAGTTTTCTTCCATCACTACTTCATTTCTGTTGCAAACTCTTGAAAAAAAATATGTGTGAAAAGCCGTTAATTAGTCACTGCTATCATATTCAGATTTGAATACATCTTAATCATCAAACACCAAAGAGAGGACATTCGCATTATCATTTGTATCTATACACTCGTGAGTAGTTTTAGTGTGAAGAATATTTCGAAATAGTTGAATCATCTAGCAAATTCTTGTCGTGTTCCATGTATGATCAATGTTTAGTTTGAAACTTAGACTTTTGAAACGTGGTTTTATGTGGGTCAATTCAAACATAGCATCTTTTGAATCGATTGAAATCATATACACTTGTTCAAAAAAAAGAAATCATATACTCACTTTCAACTAGTTATTTCAAGTTGTAACATACTTCTGTTTTTGGGTTGTGTGAGTTTTCCACCGATGCATAAACTTCATTCAGACTAAGCACTATGGTAATTTAAATCTATCGTCTTTACGTCAGTGGCAAATTACTGTTTAACACATCATCAAACTCATCACTTTTTAAGTACAATGGTCACCATCAAACTTATTTTATTTTATTTTAATCTTTTTTTTGCAAATTTAATTAAAAACTAAAGTAAAATTTTATTCAAAATTTAATAACATTATATTAATAATTAAAAAAAATAAACTTACGAAATTAAAAAAAGCAAACTAATAATTTAATTATACTTCTCAATGATCGTCTGCTTCATTTGCAATACCTTTTCGAGATGGATTCCACTCAAGTGATCAACGTGGCTCATATAGAACAATTTGTCTTCTTGTTGTTGTTTTTGTTGTTGGTCAGACGAACATTTGTTGCTTTAGTTTGAGCTTCTTTCGTTGCATTTCTATTTCTGCCTCTTGATCTCCAAAAAGGTGTCGTGGTTTGATTTCTTCACTGTAATAAACGACAAAGTTTGATTTGTCAGTTCGTTGACCAACAACCTAGCTAACGCTTCATCATTGCCGGCTTTTGACGATGCCAACGGAACAGATGATCCGACGCTTTCTTCTTCGCTCTGTCCCTGCCTATTGGTCAAACTTCCTGCGCCTCCTCTTCTTTCTCGTCTCCAGCCATTTGATTGAGATTAAAACTACCATCTCCTGACTGCTATGTGTTGAAGTCAGTAGACCCCGATGACTTATACCTCTTGAAGTTTTCATGTTTTGCTTCTTTAAATGGGAAAACTTCCACATTCTTCAATTTCGGAGAATCTTTTAAAATTCTCCACGCAAGAAGAAGTGTGAAAGATACTCCATACTCAACACGATATTCGGCAAGTACATGTTGGGTGCAATCCTTGTCTCCAACTCCACTTTGCATCCTTCAATGGACATTATCGTACACTCCAACTCCATACTCAACACGATATTCGGCAAGTACATGTTGGGTGCAATCCTTGTCTCCAACTCCACTTTGCATCCTTCAATGGACATTATCGTACACTCCACCAAATTGAGTCACTTTAGAACGCAAACCCTTCCATTTCCTGGTTAACATAATAGATTCGAATACCATATACCTTAATTTTTTTCTCAATGTAATATAAAACCTCCACCCAAAACTCATTTGTTTTCCTCGTATTACTTTTGGTGCTATCTTCGGATGTTGGAACCCAACCTTTGCATAATGTAATTTCTTATGCAGTGGTCCATGGAACGTTACATATGTCATCGCCGTCATTTTTAGACATCCTTTTTTGACGGATTTCTCTTTGGGGGCGGGGCTTCTTCGACGGGAGAGTTCATCAACGAGGTTAGGCATAGATGGAGAAAACTGAGATTCGTACATTGACAAATCTTTAACACTAAATGGATGAATGAGAGACATAGGTGGAGGCGGTGATGAAGAACCGCCAATATTTTGTTGTGAGGAACCACCAATTTTCGATGGTTCCTACATTTGTGGTTGATACATTTGCAGTTAGTATATACGTGGTTGATACATATTTTGTTATGGATGTATGAATTGGTGGGTTTTGGTATTGTGTTCCGTAAACAAATGATGGAGCTCGAAAGTTTACCGGTGGTGAAAAACTCAGACATAAATTTGAATTGGATGTTTGTACGTTTGGTAGTCGACGATGTTTTGGGGTTTTATTTTGTGGAATGTTTAGAAACATTTTGTATAGAAGATGATAGGATGACAGTAAATATAAAGATAAAATGAGAAGTATTGTATAAAAATGATTGGATATTGATAACGTACCCTCCGTTCTGCTAACGAGTGTTACCGTCACTCTGGTACTTAGCTTACCATTTGTACAAAGGGTAATGATGTACCCTTCTAAAGGACGAAGCCTACGCCTTCGTCTTACACATAATTTCGGCGTAAAGTCATTAACAATGGCTACCGCAAGGGAATCCGCCAACCTTCACCCAAAGCACTCATAGTGTCTAACCTCTGTTGAGGTTCGAAGCCTCACCTCTGTCACGGTTCGGAGGGGCCTCCTTCACTGTTCGAAGGGGCCTCCTTCACTGCTCGGAGGGGCCTCCTTCACTGTTCGTAGGGGCCTCCGTCACTGTTCGGAGCCTGGCCTCTGTCATGACCTGGTCTTACCCACGTCCTCTCTTTCTCATTGGTTTTCCCACCAATATAGGGAGAGTAGGGCACTAAGCCCTAGCGGTTACCACAAATCATGGGACACCCCCATGATCTCCTAAAATCATGGGACACCCCCATGATCTCCTAAATTCGTGCAAACACTCTCCAAGGTTATTTCTTCCCCTATAAATAGTCTTGGACGAGTTAGAAATATGGTATGTAATCTTTACTACTCCACTTTGCTACAAACTTATGATACCGAATACTTATTCACACGCCAGAGGTGGTTCGCAGGGTCCAACCCCTACGCAATCACTTAACGTAGTGTCTTCTATTTCTTATTTTCAGGTTATCTTGCACTCGGCATCACCACCATCACCCCTAATTCCGTTAATCACCATTGACAACATGGTATGTGCATATTTTTGTACAATCAGTGGCGCCATCCATGGGACCCGCAACAATAAGTCCTGTTTTACCGAGTCAAATAACCGTTTTTCATAAACAACGGTCGAATTCAACTGCAATTCCCTACATCCTTGTTACCACATGAAAACACCACCGAAATATATACTTTTATCCCCAAATCCCGAGATTTTCCTCCAACTACAAACTTTACGTTTACCATTAAAGCAGCCTAATAGAGCAGCCCCTGTTATGACCTGTGTTATGCTCTGAATTAGAGAAGAGTGGGCCTCTGTTTCAGTTCGTTTTATGAAGAAGGTCTAAATTCAACAAAACCTTCGTAGGAGCCTCTGTTTGGGTTCATTTTACGAAGAAGATTCAATAACTTTCGTAGGAGCCTCGGTTTGGGTTCACTTTACGAAGAAGGTTCAATAGCCTTTGTAGGAGCCTCGGTTTGGGTTCATTTTATGAAGAAGGTTCAATAACCTTCGTAGGAGCCTCTGTTTGGGTTCATTTTACGAAGAAGGTTCAATAACCTTCGTAGGAACCTCTGTTTGGGTTCATTTTACAAAGAAGGTTCAATAACCTGGCTGACAGTATAGGGTCGCGAGCCCACTCCATCTTTGTCCTTTTGGTCCAAAGGGGGTTGGAAATACGCCCTAAGACTCTTAAGGAAAGTTAATGTGGAATTGTGAATGATGTTGTTTTATACAAGACTTATGTGTCTTGAATCATCCTTTGCGAACATTGAAACTACTGTTAAATAACTTCTGAGTCTTGGAATAAATCGGGTGTTGTTGTCCATAAAAATGAAACAACACGAGATATTCGAGGGAAATAGACGTTTTATATCTTCTTAATAGGAGATGGGAATGATTAGAGCAGATCAATTTGAAGAAAATGAAAACTACGGCACGATCCGAGCAACATTCTCCTAATTTCGTTAATGCAGTTATCTTCCTCTTACATAATTTCCAGAAAGGGAGTATTGACATATTACATGATTTCTCGGTAATATGTTGAACACATATGGATAAAATGTTTATACAGCATGGAGGTTTGTTTATTAATGTGATAAATGACGTTATGGATAAAAATATGGGGGTATATTTGAAAGGCGGGGGGGGTTTAATGTCTTTGAGACGCTTAACTTGTACCATATATATTGTGCTCTACAAACTTAATGGAAATAACCCTGGCACATATGAAGCGTCTCGTCAAAGATAGCTCATTGAATTATAGTGTAGCTAGACGGCTGGCTAACTGGCAGTCGCAAATAACTCGCCTGGATAGAGATTTGACTGCCTATGGAAATGGGTCTCGACACAGACGGCCTTAATGCTCTGTAGATACTCATTGTCTTCGACAGAGAGAAAAATAGCTACCATGGTGATTTCTACAGTGAACATTGTCACTTGGCCGAAGTCTATTGTTATATGCAGTTGGGTTCAACCTATGAAAACTTATTTTATTATGTGAGCAGTAGCGCGAATATCGCTTCCTATCTACTCGGCGTGTCGAAAGAGACACCTTATGAATTAGAGGCCTACTGCTCTAATAGTTGTGCCGACAGAGGCTTATCTCGCATATTTGATGCTCGTATCATATCGAAAGAGATTACCTGTCAACATATGTGATAGCTTTTCCGTCATCATCAAATACTATTATTATCCCCGGTTAATATACCAATTGGAAAACCCCCTAGGAGTAAACTTGGTTAATTGTGCACGATGAAAGATTTTTGTTTGTTAAATTCAATCTAAAATTGAGACGCTGAGTGTGAGTTCTCTGTCTATGGCAC
>LBNU01033255.1:14410-28295 GCA_014162995.1 Artemisia annua
GGTTCATTTAAAGAATTGGAACACATAATGGAACATTCAAGTAGGGTTGGAACCTTCCTTCGCACAAAGCCTATCACAAGCTAGGCAACAAAGACCGTGCAACAATGACAGAGGATACCCTTTGTCAATCTAGTATGTTTTTTACCGAACAAATACGCTATACTGCCTCTGTTTCACTACAAAGCATATTATTTACGTATGAAACTTTTGATGTTTATTAAGAACACTATAAACCATCTTTAAGTGAATCTCTGCATATGACACAACGATCATGGTAGATCGTACAACGTTGATAGAGGATAACTTATGTTCCTAGAACCTCTGTCAGAGCTTTCATGTTGCCTTTAGCATAAAACACAATCCATGCATATTAAATACATGATGTTTGTAAATAAGCTTTAGGATAATTTCTACCAAGCCTTACCATGTCACCCGTGATGATAAGTCCATTGTAGACAAAGCCTATTTTGACAAGGCATTTGACACAAGCTCTGTTGAGATGACAGAGACTCACACTCACGTATTAGATAGTAACAAACCTTCTCGTAGAATTTACATGCTATTATCATATATTTTGAGATGACGGAGCATCACATATGTTGACATAAGTCTCTTTCGATATGACTACGGAGCATCAAATATGCTGACATAAGCCTCTGTCGGCACAACTATAGAGCATAGCCTCTAATTCATAGGTGTCTCTTTCGACACGATGATAGAGTTTCGGCTCTGCTCACATAATAAATAAGTTTCTAGGTTGACACACTTACATAGCTTCGGCTCTGTTCACGTAATACAGGTGTCTCTGTCGAAGACAATTACAGAGCATAGCCTCTGTTCACCCATTCCATAAGTCTCTATCAAGATGACTACATAGCACAGCCTCTGCTCACATAATTCATGAGCATCTTTGACGAGACGATTCCATATGTGTCCATGTAGACATAATTACAGAGCCTCAACACTGCCAGTTTAATTACATAACGTCATTTCATCTACATATAAGACATACCATGCTTAAAACATTTTATTTGTTTACAATTCATGTATTGAATTCTTCTCATTTTGGGAAAAAAGCATTAATGGTAGGCGTCCTAGTTTTCATTTCTTCAAATGATGTAATCATCCCTACCCAATTAATGATATAACGTATTTCCCTCGAATCTCTTGTTTCATTTTATACAACAAAGATTTATTCAGCCAAGTATTACAAGTTTCAATGTTCGAAGGATGATTCAAGACACATAAGTCTTGTATAATAACAACATCCATTACAATTCACATTAACTTTCCTAAGAGTCTTAGGGTATTCCAAGCCCTTTGCACCAAAAGGACAAAGATGGAGTGGGTTGCGACCCTCTGTCAGCAGTCAAATTATACGATTGCTAAAAATCTTGGTTCAAAGTACACACAATAAGGTTATCTATCTACTATAGCCTTAAGTTGTATACTAACATTAATAAATAACGTTAAGGGAAGAAAAACATGATATCAAAGCGGGACACCGTCTCTCATTAGTAGATTAAAATAATGCTAACATACATAGCATAGGGCCGAAGCCCATAAGAGAAACAAAAATTGTTCATAGAAGGGCCGAAACCCAGAGAGCATAAACATAAAAGGTAAGGGAAATCACTCCCCACCTACGATACTTAAAATCCTAAACAAGGGATATTGTTTTAACATGCATAAAGGCCATAGCCTAGCAAAAGAAGTTAAGTAAATTGTCCAATGACTACTACTTTGCTTAAATGAAGTCCATAGGCTTCATACACATACAAAATATACAACCTTTGAGGTTTATATTACTTAAGTCGAAAGCAATACATTTGAAGTGTACGCATCACTTTCGACAGAGAGGCTTGATGATATACCCTCCGTTCAGTTTGAAGGTCTCCCCTTCATACTCACTTCGGATACTACATTCTGATACACTTGGCAAACCTCCTAAGATCTTTATTGGCGTCAAACTATTCATCTTTGATATAGTTACCAATTGGGAATTCGCCAATCAAAGGTCTAAGCCCTTCGGGGTATGGCCTCCGATGATATTAGGACGGGATACTACTAAGACCAAGTCAAACCTACGTTTATAACCTTATCAAGGTTTCCCCGATGAGATAGGGCTCCATCTAAGTTTGTTAATACACACGCTCCTTATATAACAGGGGGTTTCAGGACAACTTAAGTCTAATCTCACGCCTCCTACAAAGTCATAACATTAGACTGGGGGGCTTAATGGGGTATCCACCACGATGGAGTCAAATATGGGCTACTAAAAACAAGTATAGCTACTTTTATATTGGACTGGACAAAACAAAAGTAGTAGAAATTGTTACCAAGTCTTTTTTAACAAAGCAATGATAAGTCTAAAGCCATGCACTCTTCGCATGCATAACATTAGACTGGGGGCTTGATAACGTACCCTCCGTTCTGCTAACGAGTGTTACCGTCACTCTGGTACTTACCTTACCATTTGTACAAAGGGTAATGATGTACCCTTCTAAAGGACGAAGCCTACGCCTTCGTCCTACACATAATGTCAGCGTAAAGTCATTTACAATGGCTACCGCAAGGGAATCCGCCAACCTTCACCCAAAGCACTCATAGTGTCTAACCTCTGTTGAGGTTCGAGCCTCACCTCTGTCACGGTTCGGAGGGGCCTCCTTCACGGTTCGGAGAGGCCTCCTTCACGGTTCCGAGGGGCCTCCTTCACTGTTCGGAGGGGCCTCCTTCACTGCTCGGAGGGGCCTCCTTCACTGTTCGGAGGGGCCTCCGTCACTGTTCGGAGCCTGGCCTCCGTCATGACCTGGTCTTACCCACGTCCTCTCTTTCTCATTGGCTTTCCCACCAATATAGGGAGAGTGGGGCACTAAGCCCTAGCGGTTACCACAAATCTTGGGACACCCCCATGATTCCTAAATTCGTGCAAACACTCTCCAAGGTTATTTCTTCCCCTATAAATAGTCTTGGATGAGTTAGAAATCTGGTATGTAATCTTTACTACTCCACTTTACTACAAACTTATGATACCGAATACTTATTCACATGCCGGAGGTTGTTCGCAGGGTCCAACCCCTGCGCAATCATTTAACGTAGTGTCTTCTATTTCTTATTTTCAGGTTATCTTGCACTCGGCATCACCACCATCACCCCTAATTCCGCTAATCACCATTGACGGCCTGGTATGTGCATCTTTTTGTACAATCAGATATTAAGTATCATAAGTAAATACAATATTAAAGTTTAATATATATATATATATATATATATATATATATATATATATATATATATATATATATATATATATATATATATATATATATATATATATATATATTAAATGTTACCTGGTTTTTTCTTGAAACTTTTGGGATCCCCGCAAATATGACTGCTTGCTTCTTGTCTTTGTATTTGTTCAGTGGTCTTCTTCAATAAAAAGGAGCAAAATTTTCATCATCGCGCGTGGTGGTAGGTCTTCGTTAGGTTTTGCACGTGGTGGTACCACCACCGATGACCCATCATCATCATAGTGCTTAGACTAACAAACCATTTTAGATGACGTAATTCTCATTTATTATTTGTTACCCTCCGTTTGGGACATATCTTTGGATTTGAAATACTCGCATATTAAAATTATTTTTCCTGACAAATTACTTTTTTTCCCTGACAAAGTATTGTTGACCATGGTAGCCAACTGAGCTAGCCAGTTGGTTCTGACAAAGTATCGTAATGTAACAATATAAACTAATTAAACGTAAATACACTTTATTTGTCTATGATCGAACTCGAACCAACAAAATCGTAGTTAATTACATGGATGCGTGTGAATCCCGGTTGTTGAAGTTTGTTAAGTAAACATTTAGGTTATTTTTTCACTTCAGAATTGCATCACTTAATCATGTATATCAATCGACATATACGACATATAAAACATTATCTATACTATATTAAAGCATTTGAGACTATTCTATAATTAGAAAGACTTAAAATTCAGATTTTTTATTACTAATTATGACAACTACACACAATTTATAATCACCCAAACAACCACTCCAATAATTTATAACCACCCCAACAACCACTTTCCACCACCCCAACAACCTCCTCTTCACCACCAAAAGAATCAAACCCCCCACTATACATTGCATATATGAATAGAGTTATATTTGGTTTAAGTTTTGGGAAATATGTGGTATCCACCCCGCATTGCGCGAGCACCCTTCTAGTACAAAATGACATGGGGGCGACAATGACCATCTTAAAATCTGCGACATTTATTATAGCATAGCATAAACACCCTACTAGTCTACGTTTTACACTCTTATTCAATCCTGATGAACAACTTTTCACCCGAAGAATTGATGCTCACATTATTTTTTTTTTATTCTTTCACCGCAATATTACACTACTAATGTATACTCCCTCTGTCCCATATTAAGTGTCCGCTTACATCATGCACAAAATTTAAGAAAATTTCACTAACTACACTCTCAACCAATCAAATATCATTTTTACCCATTAAAGTCTCATCTCATTGGTTGAAATAGAATATGGACACTTAATTTGGGACATTCAAAGATTTCATTGTGGACACTTAATATGAGACGGAGGGATGAGATATACATAATTGTAGTGAAAGAATGAAAAATGATGGCGTGAGTACGACCCGCTTGCACCCGTGATGAAAAAACTTGTCTCGATGATTACATTCTTTATTTGATTTCTGTTACTTGGTAAAATTTGAGAAACAAATTAACATAACATTTTTTGTAAAAAGTGTCGGTATTCCTTGAAACTTCCACACTTGTTTACACATCAAAAGCACATGACAGATTTACCAACATCTTGATGTTGATTTGTAAAGTCAAAAAAGATGCAAATATCGTAATCAGTGCTACGACTCTACGAGATACTCTATTCTAATTTATAGACCTTAAGTTTATACTGTATTTTCTAGAACATCAATACATTAATATATTTCTTGAATATTTTAAGAAGCTACAAAACAATTGTTTTTGACAATTTTGCTAAAGTTATATGTACGAATATACGTAATCTTATTTTTATTTATCCCATTTATATATACCTAAATGCTAAATGATACAGTACTAAGGTTCATATATTCTAATCTTATACTAAAGTTCATACGAGGTGGAGCACCCGCGCGTTGCCGCGGTAAGTTATGCTAAAGAAGGAAAACCGNTGCAGCCGGAACCATTAGCAAAATAGTTAAACCGCCAAAGAACTTCACATTGCTTGCACCAGGTCCTAGGTATAATTGTGAACCAAATGTAGTTGGTAAACCATTAGAATATACACTTTTCTATTATTTAAGGATTTGTATATTGTTTATGAAAGAGCATTGTAGACACAAATTTTCAAGATGGTCTTTTTTTTTATATATAAGTTGTACATGTATATTGTTTATGACATGCATTTAAGAATTTGTATATTGTTTATTAATTTTACAAAATGAGTTAGTACTTCATTTCATCCTTTTTATAAGTTGTACATGTTTATAATGGTCCAAATCTTCATTTCATCCTTTAAATATACTGCATCCCTGTTAATTTTCTACTGCTTCACTGTTGATTTTCTACAGCATCACAGTGTATAAATCTAATGGATCACAAGGATGTAAATTAGTACATCGCATTGTATATAAACTTAATGTATCATAAAGATGTAAATTACTGCATCACAATGTATAAATCTACTGAATTACAATGTTATAAATTTGCTAAATCAATATATATAAATCTATTGCATCATAATGTATTTAACTGGTGCACCACAGTTTACTATAATTCTACTGCATCATGATGCCAAAAAAAATGATTTTCACTTTCTAATCTAGAAGTAGTGCTTCCTTTTCTTTGGAGCTAACTGGGGAGCTATGATACATCTTTAGAGTTCTTCCTTTTCTTTGGACCCATTTGGCTAGTTGTCGTGATTGATGTTGAGTAATTAGCGTTTTGTGCTATCGATTTGGAAGGTCTGGATGCTGATATCATGACTGGTGTGTGGTAGACAGGAAAGTTTGCTGAAACAACAACATATAACAACTTCAGTAACTATGCACACATTCATCAAATAACTTACACAAGACATGTTGCTAATAAGCGATTTTAGTAACACTCAAGCACTACATATACTAGAAATACTATTGTAAAATTAGTAAATTGACTACAAATTAAGCTAATGCAAGTCGCGTAATAGAAAATAGATAGGTGAATCAAACCATCTACATCAAACATTACGCGCCTAACCTAATATAGACTCATATGCCACATACAATACTCTACTGCATTAGTGAATCACACCATCTACATCAAACATTGAACCACATAAACAAACACTTTTTGACACTTAAAATACTAGGCGCCTAACCGACTGTGATGCAGTAGAAAAGTAACTGTGATGCAGTATAATTTAAACAATGATGCAGTTAGAAATACGAGTGATGCAGTAACAAATAAATTTTGATGCAATAACAATTAAGAAAAACTGTTATGCAATAACATATTAAATAAAAGACTTTTACTCCAAAAAATTAAAGGATGTTGGAACGAAATATACATGCCATTTGTAGTTGAAGCGTAACGTAATGTCATTACTGCATTACTGATATTACATATTGAGATGAGCTATGGTTTAGGTTGTGTTGGACCACAAACAATTTTATCCATTTAAAAATAAACAAGTACTTTCACGACTTATTACTTAAAAAATAGAGTATCACAATGGTAAATTAGATATTTTAGTAAAATATTTTAAAACAAATATTTGAGATGCAGTAATAAATAAGCATTGATGCAGTCTAATATAAACTATGATGCAGTAACATATAAAGATTCATGCAGTAAGAAATAAATATTGATTCAGTAAAGAAAATAAGCATTGATATGATCAATGTATTAACCTGATACTCTATGGAAATCCAAATTATCTGATATTGGACGACCTTGTGCTCTAACACCAAGCAGTAGAATATACATACACAAAATTATCTTAAGCTAACTCTCTATTGAACTAGCAGATATAATGATTAATCTAGTCCGGATATACAGATGCAAAAATACATACCATCCTAACATTTTAGATAGCAATCAACAAGCTTCATTCAATGGCTAAATTTTAGCAACTTGCAACTCTCATAAATACAAAATCCTGACAGCATACCTGAGTGCCACCACCAGCATTGAGCTGACCAACCTCCCCGCCACTTGCTGTGACACGCTCCCTCCTACCAAATTAAACAAAACAAGAACTTAAATGCAACAACCCAAAAATATACTACAAGGATTTTCTATTGAGTCATAAAGCGACTCAAAAGTCATGCATGAAATTCAATAATCTACTCTTCTTCGCTGCAATCAAGTCTGTGATCTGCAGATAGGTAATATAATCCCCCTTCTGCTGACTCAAGTATGCAACGGGAATCGCCAACAGAAGCTACAATTATGACTGATCCTTCAACAATTACAAAGGTGATAGTTATTCCTGATGATTGAACTACACATACAAGCATTTTTTACTAATAACAAAAAAACAAACATTAGCTAATTGTTTCATATTTTCCACAAACAAACACCTATTGCATCAACATTCAAAATAGTTGCATCATAAATATAAATACACATACAAGCATTTTTTACTGATAAAATAACCAAAAAATAAGCTAATATATATATATATCTTAGTTTTCTACAGAAAAATACCAACTGCATCAATATTTCAAAACAACTGCATCAAACTTATAACTAAATATACGAGGCTTTTCCAGATAAAATAACAAAAAACTAGCTAATAAATCCACATTTTTCACAAACACACACACACACACATTGCATCAAAATTACATCATACATGCAATTACACACATAAATATTTTCTACTCATAGCTTAAACAAAAATTAAGATATAACAAACAAACATCTACTCCATCAGTATTTATATTCTCCTGCATCGCACATACAACAACACATATGAGACATTTTCTACTGAAAATTGACTAAGAAAAGTTAAACAATAACAGTTGCTGCATCACAGTGTAAAATCAGCGCATCACAGTTATAAAATATCACATATGCATTTTAACAAACACCTTGTGTGCAGCTTTCCTAAATGCGTTTTGTATATATATTTCTCAATTTTGTTTCAAATTCAGAAAGAAACAATACAAAAAACAAAGAAAAATATTCAAAATCCGATTTGTAAACTTTATATACATGCAATCAAAGATTAGTTTAACTAAATTAGTCATGGAAATACTTACTTTCACTTTTGGATGAGTAACCTATTGAAGTCTTCGTGTTACGATGATGAAGGTGGGGAATGGTGGTGAAGTTGGGGAAAGGTGGTGAATTTCGATGTGAAGGTACAGTGGTGAAACTGGATATGGATCAGGAAGGGAGGGTGGGATCTAGAGAGGGAATAAAGAATGGATCTCTATGAAATAATGAGAATAAAAGGCTTATATAAGTGTGGATTTGAAATACCGAAAATACCCATATGGTTATAATTTTAAGGACGAGGTTGGAGGGACAGGTGGCAACTTGTGGTTCCTTCCTAGGCTTTTTATTTTAAGACCCCTTCTTATAAGATCCCATCTCTCTCTCTCTCTCTCTCTCTCTCTCTCTCTATATATATANAATGAGAATAAAAGGCTTATATAAGGGTGGATTTGAAATACCGAAAATACCCATATGGTTATAATTTTAAGGACGAGGTTGGAGGGACAGGTGGCAACTTGTGGTTCCTTCCTAGGCTTTTTATTTTAAGACCCCTTCTTATAAGATCCCATCTCTCTCTCTCTCTCTCTCTCTCTCTCTCTTTATATATATATATATATATATATATATATATATATATATATATATATATATATATATATATATATATATATATATATATATATATATATATATATATATATATATAACACATTTATTGATCTTTTTATGTTACTAACATACCACGGCAAAAGCGACAAAGACCATCGATACATGACCAGAACGCTGGCCAAGATACCAATGACTGCTCGACAATCACCTAGGCATGATTCACGACTAAAGGGTAGGATAAGACATGGGAATGCACATAATGGGTGAAAATAAAAATAAAGAAGCAAATAGTCTAAGCCTACAACTAAGTCGTCACCGTTTACCGTTCATCCAAAGTTCAAGCTTCAAAACTCAAAAACTGGATCATAACCAGTAAATGTACCATTAGTGCATGTCATGATGGACACATTACTTGGTCTTCATTTTGGTGTAAACACTTCACTAACTCAATTCTTCAAATGTGATCGAAGTGGCCTCCTCGATACTAAATATCATAAGCTCATAATCATGGTGATATACACGGTTGCACCAATAATACTACTATTTACAAATAGAAATTCACATTTTTTTGAAATCATAACTAAATACAAAAATACAATCATCCCCCCACTTGAGATGAATCATATATGAGAATTGGGAGGTCTTCAAATGATTTTCAAACATATGTCTTCGACGTAGGCGTGATTCCTGAATTCCTCTACTTAGACCTTAAACTTGCGTAAACAATGACTTCCCAATCATAAACAAAGACTACAATGTAGGCTAAGGCGAATAGGTGTATCGAATATATTATAAGGGTATGAAACGAAAGGAAAGGCTCAAAAGGGTGTATCTAGGGGTATCTTGTACTAAAGGTGAGTGCAACAAAAGGGTTTAACACGTGGGTCGAAAAGTCGAGGTGACTAATCGATAAATGCACACATATGGGTTATTTTGGGTTTTAATCCTAAAATACTGCCTTCTCAAAATGTTTCTTCCAAATGTATCAAGCTAACTCGACACACTACTCGTCTATGGTCTCGAAATGATGTAAAGGCCAAGTTTTAAAGTTTACGAACTACTAGCACACTCAATATTTGGTGGATTTGGGGTAAATAAGGGGAAATGGATATGCTAAATCTCACCATAAGAAATCAAGTGATAAATGTGCTTGGCTAAGGTATATTCTAGTTAGGTTAGGAAAAACATGACAAAATTTTAAAAATGGCATAATTTTTCAAAATAAACTAGAAAATATGAGGGCAATAAAGTTCAAGTAATAATTCTACTCTCGTCCTCCCACTTGAAATGTACAAAGTCCCTTTTGTACTAAAAATTAAATATATGTGAAGTGAAAGTAGAATTAGAGCGAGAACTTCCCTGAAATTTGCTCCAAAATGAAAGAAGGATCACGTAAAGAATGCGTGCCTTCGTCTAGCCTCCATGAACAAACTTCAATTCCCTGAAATTACGATACTACCACAAGCATAATTCTAAAATAAAAAGAAAAACAAAAACAAATAAAACCTAACTCACTTTCGTAGGAATCACAGTTGCATTTAGCGTATGCAACAAGCCTTTTAAACCACTTGGTGTCTCAAGTGGACGAGTGTAGTCTCGTGAGGGTTTACAGTGAACACACCTACAAAGTTCATTTAGAACTAATACAAGGTTAAGGTATGTGTATTTTTAAAATTGAGAAATTTGTCACAGAGAGTGGTAACGGCATAACCTCATTACTGAGTTACGCCATAACTAGTGAAACCTAGAGATGCATCAAAAATGAAAAGGATGGTTACGCCGTAACCAAAGGTTCTGGTTACGCCGTAAAGATTGCACAGAGCTCCACAGTTTGAGCAAAAATGAGCTTAATTCAATTCTTCTTGCTCCAATTCCTGCAAAATATAAAAACAAATACACAAACCCAACAAAACTATGAAAAATGAAAGGAAAAAGGATAACGGGGGTTGTCTCCCGCAAGAGCACTGTTGTTTTTTTAACGAGTCTTTAAGTTAGACTCACGGCCACGAGTCATCACGTGGGTGGAGGGGCTAGTATCCCCTTTCCTTTATCCCAATATCGATCTCCTTGAAGAAAATTGGCCTTGGTCCATTCATCATGACATTGGATCTCGATCTGCTTATTTAATTGAACTTCTCCGAACTTCACTTTGACCCAATCTTCAAAATATATTCCATGGTAGCTGACGTAACCTCTCTTGCGTGTATTAAAACATGCCCATTCGTAATGTTTGGCTATATTAACTTCGGGGATCTTTCCTCCGTTACATTTCTTACGAAAAGGATCACATGTAGGCTAAGCTTGATTCGTTCCATTGTGCGTCATCATAGCCGCTATACAAAAGTGAACCATCCATTCAACCTTCTCGTTTAAGTTAGCGCCAAACTCTAGCTTCTTTCATCAACCGTCCAACCTAAACAGTCCTCCTCCATTACAACGTTTGATGAAAGGGTTACATGTTGGAAGAGTCAATTTTGCCCCATCTATCCTAGTTTTCATAGGCGTACAACAATGAAGTTTTGCTGTAATTATTACCGGACCTTTACCATCATCCCCCGTTCCAATCTTTGGATCTTATTCATTGCTATCATTCCAAAAAGATCCATCACTCTCATCGGAATTGACCTCCTGCTCATATCTTAAAAATAGAGGAGTCTTATAATTAAAATTAAAGGTCATTGGAGATTTCAAATACCTCCGGGTGAGTTTCCTCTTTTACTATGCCGGCCAAGCGTGAACTAGCTACTTCCTTGTTTTCATCACATAAAACATGGTTCATTTAAAAAAAAACCCTGTCATTATTAAAAAGAACACCCAAATCAATGTTGAATAAAGACATGAATTCGGAAATGTAATTAAACAATGAAAAACTAAACCTTATGGTGTTTTAGGCGTGATCTCTACCTTGGAAATGCTCCATATGCTGCTTGATGATGTATAGTCCTCTCTCGGGTCATGAACCCGAATAATGGATGCTACTACACTCAGGCCCATCACGAATGGGCTATCACGATAACGGTTTGGACTCACGAAGACCTAAACCCAAAGTTATTTATGGCCTTGATATAGGATATCTCTTATCTATGGGATAAGGATCAAGAGGCTAGATAATTACGGGATACGCCGAAGAGTGAGGAACACGAAACCTACAAGGATTTCGTGTATATATATAGGGCATCACGGCTCTCATTAAGGTATGATTGAATAACCCTAACTCTTCACTAAAACCCTAAAACCGATTACTTACTCTCACGCCGGAGGATAATCGTGGGAAACAATCCCACGATAAGCCTAACGGTGTTTTCTTGCTTGCTTAGTGCGCAGGTCATGACATCAAGGTTCAATTGATACGAGAACAAGAGTTCAAACAAGGAAAGCCCAACTTTTGTATCAACAAGTGGCGCCATCTGTGGGACCCTACACTAAGAACTCTACTAGGGATGACAAATCGGCTAAGTGATTCGACCCCTAACCAGGCCTCTGGGACAACCAATGCGCAAAGAAACCGAGAGTCAGGCTCAAATCTAGTTCTCCCGACCATGGGACCACCCACAAGAACCACCCAGGCCACTACGACAACTACTAGCGCAGAGGATGCACTGCGCACTCCTTTCACCCCCTACCCGCGCTGGAAATCACCCCCATCGAGGCGCCACACGCGCCTCCCGACACAGGGGTCCTGATTTTGAGACAGACATCCGTGCACTAGAAGGAGTCACGCCTGAATTAGCGCCAAGTGACTTTGTGTCTCAGAACTATGAAGCCTTGGCTGCCCTTAAGCGGGAGGAAGAGAGAAGAAAGTCAAGTCGGAGCCTACAAGCCCGACTCGACTTCGACCCGGAGAATGAAGCATCCCCACCAAGACACCGAAGGGAAAGGCGCGATAGTCGACGACTCCCAGTGTTTGCTAGGTTCGGAAGGAGAGCCGTTGATGGACGTGGGATTGCGACCACGCAACAGGTTTTACCTCTCAAGGGATCCTGAGAAGCTTACAATCCCACCAGGCAGTGTACCTGGTCGGTGTAGTATAGTGTAGTGGTATGTACGGGGGATTGATCGTTCTCTCACAGGGAATAGTGTACGTTAGGATAGAAAAACTACTCTAAAAGGTCTAAAGGTGAAGGAAGATTATTTTTTGTATTTTTATATTTTATGGAAAGCAAGTAAAATCTTGGGTTTTGGAGGAGTGGACGGAATTAGTTGCTAGTCAACTAACCCAAAAACTACAATTGCAATAAAAATAAAATAACTAAACTATTGTGGTTGTGAAAACTTATATGGAGACAAATGTGTTTACATAGATTTCCTTACTCCCTAACTATCTTTTACCGGTTAATTTGTGTATGTATTACTTGCGTGGATGACGGGTGTATTCCTTAACAATTCATGGGGTGGCATACATAACTCCCCAATTCTATTAGCTCTTATCTCCTCCTACAACTATGCGTACGCATAATCATAGGGATTGTAAACAGTGGCTCATGCGTTAGATACTACCTTAATAACCTAGTATGCCTTAGTTACATGTTTCTTAAGACGTTCAAGCATGTTACCATACAGGAGTATTGCCAGTTTTCTTAAGCCTAACATTGATGAAACATTCATCCCAACAAAGTAATAACATACCAATCAACCAATAATTAATAGTTAGGTTTCATTAGATCTAAGCAAACACAAGAAGAATCTAGCCTAGCATGTTAATTGAGAGACAAGCATAAGATATAATTAACCAACACATAGACATATTGATTAATTTAAGTGAGGACTTATCTTTAATTGAACATGAAGGTTTCAAGGGTGAAAAACGCTTGAAAATACAACCAAATTCGTCTTTAGGGTTTTTCCCAAACTTGTACCAAAAGTTCCACCACTAATGAATGAAAAATAGAAAAATATATATAGATTTTACATTCTGAGGGGCATCAGGTTATAGATTCTGACGCCGTCAGCTCGCCGTCATTAGGGTTCTCGGATGGCCTAGATTTACTTCTGACGCCGTCACCCTTTATTTTGCTCTGGGGCGTCACTCTTTA
>LBNU01033256.1:0-43899 GCA_014162995.1 Artemisia annua
TGCACATCAGTTTTCGCTTGATTAACCGGACCACTAACATTGTTGTTATTTCCATTACCCTTTGAAGACGACGCTCCATCTGAACCCACTTTCTTTTTCGAAACTGGCTGCCAGCGATAATTCAATGTGACCCTAGGTTTCGAAAAACGAACACCATCAATAACCTTCTCATGAGTACTTTGCTTACCTTTCTTTCTATTATTGACAGTTATGAAACCATCATTAACGGACTTGGTAGATTGAACTGTAGGTGCAACAACTTTAGGACAGTCACTCAGTGTATGACCAAAGATCTTACAATTATCACACCGAGGTGGCTTCCATTCGTACTCAATCCGAATCTTCTCAATAGTCGAACCAGAACCATCAAGCAATGGTATCTCAACCGTGAGGCTATCCCGAAGCACCGCATCCGACTGTACTTCTATCATGCATCTCGCAAAACTACTACGACCCCATGATTCCTTGCACATTTGGCTTGTAAAAGCATCTAACCTTTTGGGCGTGCCAATCAGTGTAGCAAGAAGACTAAGGCCATCATCAGAAAACATAGCAAGGGGAACATCATGAAACTTGACCCACACCAGGATGTTAGTCAAATCCTCCTTAAGTAGATTAGTGTTCAAATTCCATGGTTTAAGAATAATAGGAACGTTTCTGATCAACCAAGGACCGTTTTCAAGCACATCATCAACACCTTTCTTCGAGGTGAACTTAAAGAAGAAGAACCCCTTAGCATTCATCATNNNNAGGCCATCATCAGAAAACATAGCAAGGGGAACATCATGAAACTTGACCCACACCAGGATGTTAGTCAAATCCTCCTTAAGTAGATTAGTGTTCAAATTCCATGGTTTAAGAATAATAGGAACGTTTCTGATCAACCAAGGACCGTTTTCAAGCACATCATCAACACCTTTCTTCGAGGTGAACTTAAAGAAGAAGAACCCCTTAGCATTCATCATAACCTTTTGCACACCAAACTTTGCCCATGCATTGCGTACATAGTAATCAACAACAGGAAACGCAAGGCGTTGACCAAGGAAGTAACCGTAGAGAGTATTCTCAAACCTCGTGTTCACCTCTTCCACTATTTTCATAGGAACTGAGAGGTCGACATCATCCTTCTTTTTGCTACATTCCAACCTCCGAAAATTAGACGCGTTCTTTTGAGGTTCAGTAGAAGTAGCACCCGCATAAGTAACCGACTTCACTTCAGTACCACTAGCATTAACAACCTTGGGAGCATTAGGAACAGAAGTTGCACTCTTATTCATATCCACATTAGTACCACTAACACTCGAAGGAGGATTATTAGCAACAATCTCACTTTGAATTTTATTCATGGCCTCATCAAAATTCCTATGCTCATTAGCTAGCAATTGCTCCACATTAGGCTGCATTGCGTCATTAGGTTCTAATGAACCAGCAATCTCATTAACATCCACACTACCACCTACATCTGTATCAAGAGAAATCGGATTCTCTTGTTCAGGAACCGTGTTGCTCAAACTTGGTGTAGAAATCGAATCCACAACAACATCACTAACCTTAGCTGCAACACTCCTTGAACTAGTTGCATGTAACGTATTAAGAAACCCCTTGTTCATCTCCTAAATCCCACGTACATAAAACCGAAAACAACCCAAAAAATCAGTAAACCAAAAAGTTAAACCCTAGTTAAAACTAGGGTTTATAAGCAATATAAACACAATAATCAACCCATAACAGAATCGAACCAGTAGAAGATATATCGAATTAGAATCTAAACCGCGATCCAATAAACCCAATATCCAAGGAACCCTAACCAATCGATTCACTAAAAAACCTTCACCACACTGAATTCAAGCAACAAATTCGATAAGGTAATGATAAACAAAACGTTTGATCAATACATTAACAAAATCAATGCAGGAACGCAATGGGTTATGATCGAATTAGTGAAGAAAAAAAACGATTGGAAAAGGTTAAGTTTTTTTTTAGGGTATCGGTGTTTAGGAAAATCGCCAGAGGAAGAGGAGTCGACTTTAGGGATTCTAACACAACTTCACTTTTTTGTTACTTACTGAAAGTGAAAAATGTTTCAATAATGCAGATTGCTTAGCTGTGAGAATGCAGATTGCTTAGCTATGAAAGTGAAAAATGTTTGGGTGAACATAGGAAGGTTGCCTGAAAGGGCAAATAGCATGGGCTGATGGGGAATTGCATACAGGGGATGTGGGCAACAGGTGACTGTACATTTCAGGAGTCAGAATCAGGTGTTCTAAAACTTTGCATCTGTACGTAAACATGGAACCAACACAAACACAAGAGTTTGGCCAAGAAATTTAACATGTTGTAAAAAAAAAATACAAGAGCCGTGTGAATATATTATGACGACCCCGTTATTTGCAAAAATGGCAACACATTTTATGCTACTATGTTATATCTCAAATCATGACCGGGGACTGTATATAAGTTGTATCAAACCAACGGCTACTATACCGTGGAGTGGGTTGAATATCATTTTATTCTTCAAGTATTTTAACTCAAATTTTCCACATTCCCTGCATATAAGGAATCGGTTATGTATAGTGAAAAGAACTAAAGAAGAATATTAATTACCATTAGACCCGCCTTAAATGGATAGAATAACTCAGCCATTCTCTATCTCGAAATGCCCCACGATTTTGTCAAAACAGTGAGATCCGAAGAGAGACTACCAATAACCGAACCACCCTCCCTAATTTGAAGAGATCTATACTTTTTAATACATGCCCTTTGTTTAATGTCCATTCCGGTGTTTGTAATCTAATTCAATCTAGCTTTTCATTGTNTTAAAGAAAAAACGATTGGAAAAGGTTATGTATTTAAGTTTTTAATGTATCGGTGTTTAGGGAAAAAGTCGCAGCAGAGGAGTCGACTTTAGGGTAATATTACCCTTTTGTGGCAGGTGATGATCATCGTGTTGGTATATTTGTAAAATAGTGTATTGTAAAAAAAAAAATCCATAATTCATTTACTACAAGTCTACAACTGCTCGCATTATTGTAAGATCATGATTTATGTACTGAGTACTCATGGGTATCTAGAAACTATTTCCTGCAAATAAACGGTTAGATCTTTGGCTTTGGACAACATGATCATATGACCAGCTCCCGGAAAAGATTTCACTTCGTTTGGAGGATTATCTTTTATGACAAATCTTTGAAATTCTTCGTCCATGACTTGATCTCCTTCGCATACAATATAAACCCTACTAATTGATCCGTATTTTTCTTTAGTTAGAAGAGAATCCTTACTCATGTCCTCCAAGTAAAACGCACTTGGTCTTATCAACATCGTCGCCAATGCCAAGTCCTACATCAAGCCAGTTAGAGATGTATAAACGATCAAATATATAAAAATTAATGGATAATGATGAGCATTGCTACAAATTTTGTCGACAGGCAAGATTTTGTCCACGGGGACCCAAGAGACCTGTTCCAGTTTAGGACCAGCAAAATGAAACCGATTTGGTAAATATTATCCAATGTCCCCACCGCCTTTAAATGGAAATAGTTGGGATATTCATTATTGGTTAATACAAAAATAAAAAAAGTGACTATGGTATGTTAACTAACCAGATTAATATGTGCAAAGAACTTTGAAGAACTGGTCCGTATATATAGGTCTTCTTGAAGTAAAATACACACTTTAATTACAACTAGATCAATGTACATAACTCTTAGAGCACTCCCATCGATCACCCGGGTTAAACTTTAACACAGTGCCACGTCAGCGCCACATTAGCTTTAATACTTTCACTTTAACTCACAAAAAAACACCCCCATTCATAACTCAGCTTTAACTCAACATTTTGGGCCCCACTTTTATCATTTTTTCCAATTATTTAAACAAAATACAAATTAAAACAAATTACATTTTTATTTAAACATATAGCTAAAAATAAAAAATTTATTTACTTAAAAAAAAAAAAAAAAAAAAAAAAAAAAAAAAAAAAAACCAATCTGTATAACCCACAAGGACCAAATTGTAAATACAACAAACTTTAAGGACCAAACTGTAAATACAACAAACCAATCTATATAAACCCACATGGCTTTCTTCTACCTCTCGACACACACACATACACCTGCACACACACTGAAAAATCATACACACACCAAAACACTCACTGAAAACACACAAACACACACAAAAAACCCATTATAAAAGAAAAAAGAAAAAAAGATAGAACCCTTGAATCGGCGTTAGTTTCTTCACACGGGCCGTTAACGCGAGCTTCACGCAAGATTGAGCAATGGTTAACTTGGATTTAACGTGCGTTAAATGAGGCTTAACGGCGGATTGGCGTTACCACTGGGAGTGCTCTTAAAAGTGATATATTTATGATGTGGAGATCACTATAGTAAATGAATTTGAACTAACAAAGAAATAGTTTTGTTGGAGTCTTAATATTAGACTCCACTTATAAGCAAATAAACGTACACTCAAAGAACCAAATCTTATGTCTTAGCATCTGTTTAAAAACTTTTCTTATATCATCACATAAAAATCATTGTGATTGTTATGAAACTATGCGAGGTAGTTTTGTGTGCATGCCTACACATCGGTGCACATTGGTTTCACAATTATTTATGCCTTTCTCAAAACTAATTGTTATGAAATATTTAATGTTAAGCGTAAAATTAAAGAAATTCTACGGAGAAATATACAATAATATAAAGTAATAAATTCAACTATTCTTTTGGAAATACTCCGTAATTAACTTTGTTTGGGTTCAATGTAAGGCATCCTATTTTCACAAGTTATCGATAAATTGTAAGTTTTGTGTCCTACTTTGGGTAGCTTGCTTTCATATTTAAATCAATCCAAAACAACTGAGAGTTTGTTACCATAAATTGAGGGAGGAAAAGAATTTTTAAGGTCTATTACGTTTCCCCTATAATTTTTGACAGTCAATTAGAGGTATGAAATGACATCACAAGAGTCCAATTATAAGTACATGCACGGTGCACGGTGCACATGCATGCCGGTCATGTTTGCCATTGTCTGCTGGGTTACATTGTTTTTGTGGTCCTAAATAGCTAGTTTCTAATCTAACGAAAGAACAAATAAACGAAACTTTATCCATACGTGATTTTGCAAACTAATCCGTTTAAATAGTCATTTTAGACCAAATAAGATTAAGATAATTCTGGTCGGCTTGTGGTTCCCGGCCACACATGTTTATTTCCCATGCTTGTCTCATATGCATTACAATCCAATTTCTCGTAAAATCTTATCAAGATTCAAGAAAACGTACCTCCGGTTGGCAATTCTGATACATCATGGTGGCTATGTAATTACCGCCTAGTTCGGCTGATGCAGGCAATCCGTTCTTAAACGTGAACTGGCAATCCATAAACATTTCCGGCTTCAAATTCTTGAAGTACTTCAAAACGAAATTAAAAGTTTTGTTATGTTCGTAGGAGTTTAGTTAAATCATGCAAGGGTGAGGAACTATCATCTTTTGTAATATCATGTTAATAAAATACAAACATACCATATTTTAAAATATTTGTAATTAAGTTGCTAACATACAAAGTTCATTTAAATAAATAAAAAATTACAAACATATCAAATCTTGTCATATTTGCAGTCAAGTTGCTAGAAGATATATATAGGATAGTGATTCTCTTTTGAGATCAACATAATCAGTCATTTTTTATTCCACGTAAAAAGAAACTGGCCTTAGTTAAACCAAATGTGGTTGTTTTATAAGATTAATTATTTGGTTATTCAAAGTGATCATATTGATCTCAACATGATATCAACATATATACCTGTTTCATTTGCAAGGCCGGAGGGTCCCTAGAATTCGGCATATAAGCGGATATGAAAACTGCAGCCGATACAATGTGTGAAAACCTCTCCATGGCTAGAGCAATAGCAAGTCCGCCGTAGCTGTGTCCCACCAACACCACCCTCTCGTCAGCAGACAACGACTCAAGAAGTTGAACCATTGGCTGTATGTAGTCTGAAAAGGTGGCTAGATCCTCTAACCTACGTGGGTGCACCCCAGAACCACCAAGGTCGACTGCTGTCACGCGATAGCCAGCGGATCTTAGGTGGGCCACAACTTTGTACCAACACCATGCTCCGTGAGATAGTCCATGAACGAGCACCAAGTGCTTCGATAAAGTCATATTCGTCGGCATGTGCTTGCCTAAGTTGCACGGGTACGGAAACGGGGACGGGTACGGAAACGGGGACGGGTACCAGGAACGGCAACATCCTAAAATTCAAGAAACGGGTACGGCGGGGAAACGTCGATGTGTTTTATAATATTTTAGTATTATGGCAAATTGTCTTCCACAAAAAATTATACAACATTCAAAAATCCAAACAAATATTACTCATAATTATCAATTAAAAACTCTTAACCATCCAATTGTCTTCTCAATAATCATTTAAGTAAAAAAAATATATCCATTAGTTATGGTATAATAATTATGTACCACGTAGTTTTTACAAAAATCACACAATATAATTCTCCATGTTAGTAATAACGTGACTTCAAAACCATATTAAATCATGTGTAAATTGATAGGTCTATTTGAAACTTGAAAGTTTGACCTTCATGATATAGATTTAAAGGTATATTAGCTAACACAAAAAACCAACATGGATAGTTAAGTATTTTATATATCTTAAAATATAGAGAAAAAAAATAGAAATAAAGTACAACTGTACAAGTACATTATAATGTATTTTATTGAAACAATAGTACTGCTTTGTTTATGTTACTACCCCTCGTAAATGGTGCATCTCTTTTACATTTCACCTTCAACAAGTACCTTCCACCACCACAATAGCAGTCGCCGGAAAATGACATACCATAGATGTTTTTATAAAATCTACCGTAGGAAACATCACTTTTTGGGCCAGAAGGCGTACCCCTTTTAAAAAAACGTTCCACTTTTCCCGGGGACGTTTCCCCGGCGTTTCCCCGCGTTTCCCGGCGTTTCCCGTTTCCGGGACGTTTCGGGTACGTGATACGGCATGCCGGCGGCGTTTCCGTGCATCTTAGGTGCTTGCTCTAGGTGGATAGGGATTTTTGGTATGTCTATTTTAAGTATGTACGGATAAAATGTAGGTGCTGAAATATATAGTCAAGTGGGAAACAAATACTCGTAATAGCCAAGTACAGACACAGAAATTAACACACGCATTTACTTCACCTTCCATATTTCTAAAAGGATTTGCTTATTTTAGAGTGTAAAAATATGGAAACTTCAGGTGTATTAAGTTGAAAATTATATTTAATTACAATAAATTGTAAACTTATTTAATGTTCGTTAAATGTATTTTTGATTGAAAAAAAAAGTTTAAGTGTATTAATTACACGTTAAAAATCATGTATTTATAATTTAAAAGATGGCCAACGAACATCCATTAACAAATCTCATTTTTAAACATCAAAATACTTGCATGTTGCAATTCATTCCTATTTATGGGGTTGGGACATAATGGTTAATGGTATACGTAATAAACATAAATATAAATATAGTCCAAGTGGGTTTGGATTCATTAGGGTTAAGTTTAAGGTCATCCCGTAGTTTTTGTAGGCTTTAGGCAATAATAACAAAGCGGCCATATTATACTTGTAAATTAAAAAGAAAATGCATATAAACTTGAATTATATTTTGTTTGGGTAAAGGGATTCATATAAACTTGAATTATATGACTCATATATGTTTAATATATTATACGTATTTATTTGTAAAACTTATAAAAATGTGGCCCTTTTTAAGTGAAGTCTCTGTGCGACGACACTTATTGCACACACCTCCGAGACCTTTCTATTTAAGTTTATGCTACATCATAATCTATAAATATTGATTATTAATAAACTCACGCGATTTTCATTATCTAACATAGTGACGAAGTGGATTTAATCTTCAGACCTAGTCGGCCATTGTGTGCCACTGTCTTGAGCCATCCCCGTCAAACCTTCTCTAAAGTCTCTATCTTTTCACTTGTCTCTTTAGTTTGTGCCAAAATCCCAATTACCACCCTTTCTTTTCTTTTCTACTCTTCAGTTGCTAGGTGCCAAACCAAACCAAAAGAATTAGGTGCCATACATCATTCTTTTCTATATTTTCTTTCTTCTCCGTTCTTATTTACTGTATTTGTTTATTTTGTTTTTGTTTGTAAAAGATCTTTTTCGTGTCGTGGCTATTGTTCTTTAACGCCAAACAACAAACATAAATAAACACGTAGTAATAAAAAAGTGTTTTTCTTATTGTCTTTAATATACATGGTTAAAACAATCAAAAACAAAATATCTTGCATTCTTGCAGTTAACAACAAAATCTTTTCTTAATAGTCTCTTGATTATCTTTTATTTTCTATATTCAATCATGTTTTTCTTATTGTCTTTAATATAAATTGTTAAAACAATCAAAAACAAAAAATCTTGCAGTTAACAACAAAATCTTTTCTTAATAATCTCTTGATTATCTTTTCTTTCCTATATTCAATCATAACTGTTTCCTTTCTTTCTAGCTTCTGATTTATCTCTTATGCCTTCTACCTCTTATTATTTTATCAAAAGAAAAAAACAATCAAACCAAACGTCTGCTTCAACATTATCAAGACGTGTGAAGATTTTGGACACTTTCTTCGCTTGCAATCGAATGCTTCATCAGCAAATTGCCTATAAGGTTTTTTTAGTGTCTTTTCCTCCGCTCAAACTGCGAGGGAGCATGAGATTATAGTATAGTCGGTATATGGGTTTAGAGTCCATTAGGGTTAAGTTTATACAACATTGTAATATATAAATATTGGTTATTAATATAATAAACCCACGAGGTTTTCATTATCAAACATGGTATTGGAGCGGGTCTGATCTTTAAAACTAGATGCGTATTGTTGTGTCCATAAATTTCAAACCATTTGCAGTTAACTGACGTGATTAGCGCCATTCTCTTTGTTCTGCACAAAGTCCAACTTGAAACTCACCTCCGTCAGCCGTCAGACGCGCCTCGGCGCGCCGTCGAAAGCCGATTGCCGATAAAATCAAATCTATCTATCTATCTATCTGGGTAGGTTTAGATCCGTTACACCTACTGGGTTTATGAATTTTACAATATGTACGTGGGAACATGTAATCTATCATTTGTATTTATTTATTTATTTTTTGCATACTATATAAGTGTTGGTCCCTTTTACTTGGTTAGTGGTTAACTACAAAGTTAATCTAACCAAGTTCCATGGAATAATGATGCAAAGATTAATAACTAAGAAATAAAAACGTAAAAGATAAGAAACAAGATTTTTCAACGTTTAACTCTTTATTAAAAATTAATCAAAAGAATTATACCCAAGTGTTTGCGGAACAACACTTGGGATTGAAATGACAAGTATGATATGGTGTTACTCCTCACTAAACTTAAGCTATGCTTAAGTAGCAACAAAAGACCCACTAAGCTATCTTAGGGATGGTTGCTATTTGGAGAGAGTAAAGATTAGTTTGTGAATGTCTAAGCATTAAGTGCACAAACTACGCAACCTTTACTCTCTCTTATGACTCCTATTTATACACAAGTATATTTCAACCGTTGTGAAAAAAACAAAGATTACATCAGCCTAGTTGAGACAAAAATACTTACGTATTTTGTCTCTGTTACATAAGTCTATTTTGGGTATAGGACAATACTACTTTCTGAGGTTCAGATATGACACTATCCTGAACTCACACCATTCAGAGAAAGTTTGACTTTACAAGGATACTGACACTCTTTGTAATTTCAAACGTTTCCCGCCTTGTCCCGCCCATTCATCAGGCTTTATGTCTTTAATCTTCAGTCTTTAGCTTTTGTTGCTTCAGTGAGGAGTAACTTGAGATTCAGTGAGTTATTGTCATCACTCACTGAATCCATCACCTTCTTCTTTGGCTTAGGTTCCAATCACTGAGAATCCGCCTCACTGAATGGAAAGCTTTTCTTCTTAAGCTTGTCCCAAGCATCCTGAAGATGACTCACTGAGTGACTGTTCACTCAGTGACTTGATTGTGTTAAAGGTAGTTAAACACTTAGGTTATTTTATGTTCAAATCCTAGTTTAAGAGAGCTTGGGAATTCAGTGACCCAACAATCTCCCCCTATTTGGATATACAAATAGCCTAAGTGTTATATGTAATTTGAAAGGACACTGATAAAACAAAACATCATTGTTCATTGATAGCTATTACAGTTCCTAACAAAATACAAAAAAAAAATACAAGGATGGAGGGTGTTGCAGCTTCAGATGTTGAGGTGGTAACCAAGTGCCTCAAGCTTAGCTCTTTTGGATCTCATTACATGTTTTTCAAGATGCTCTTCAATCTTTGTTTTCAGGTCTATGCAGAACCTTACATTTGCAGCAGTTTTGATTGGAGAAGCCATCATGAAGTACATAAGCATAGCCTTAACCCCGGCCTTATCAATATCTGACCATATTTGAAAAGAGGGGTTCCCAAATTCATCAACGAAGCATAGACCTCTTTCGGGTAGCTCAAGGATTGTGTTGTTGACAAATGTAATCCCTTTAGGAAGGCTTCTGTCGCATTCAAGTCCATGAACCTTGATCTCTGCTTCAGTACCTATTCTTTTCCTTTTCCTTTAGGAGGGTTGAGACGATGCTTCCTGAGATGGGACGGCCTGAATGGCTTGTACTGAAGGTGGCATTAAAGAGGGAATCCCAAGTTCTTTATGTTTCAGGGTTAGGTGATGATAACGAGTTTCAAGGGACTTCATCAGTTTCGGGACCACTATATTGTTCTTCTTTGTAATGATTGGAGCTAGTTCATCGAGCTCAGTGATCCCGAAGTCAGTGATCTTGAAAGGATCATGCACCTTGAAGTTTCGTTTGTCCTGACCCCTGAAGACGGTGAGTACTACAGGATTGGTTTTCACATGGATTTTAACATCAGTGATGGTTTCTGGGTTTAATCTTTGTGTCATAATCCAAGTGTATCTATCAATGTTCTTTTGTCTGTTCTCTGCAGCTTTCTTCAGCTTGGCATCCCTCTTTTGTTTGAGCTCCGCAAGTTTTGCCTCCTGAGCCCTTTTGAATTTCTCACCACCTTCCCTGTTTACCAATTCTTCAGGGTTGATCCCAAGAGACACAGCTTCTTCATTTACCACTTCAATGAGAGCAGCTTTGCTAATCCTCTCTTCTTCAGCTGCCTTTCTTTCTCTGTCCACCCTGTCAAGATATGCTGAGATTTCATTCTCAGTCATCCAATAAGATATCCCATTGATGACATAGGGAATCCTGGATGTTTCAGCAGGGCCACTCCTGGCTTCTGAGGGAGTAGGCACCAGGTGAGTGTCTGGCTCTTCGAAAATTTTCTGTTCGCCTTTGTCCAATTGCGAGGAAGATGTTTCAGGTTCCTTGTATGAGGAAATTGGAGCAACCTGAGCAGGAATCTCCCCCGTAATATGTGACTGAGGTGCTTCAGTAGCTGGGACTTCAGTGGTAGGAGTAGGAATTTCAGTATTCTCCTCCCCCTCAACTGTTGCGGGAACGTCAGTGAGAGCAAAAGTTGGAGTGTCCACTGCAGCAGAAGAGCCTTTGAAGGCCTGAAACATTTCCGACATCATTGCCTTGATATCCTTAGTGTCTTGTTGAATGGAAGACACCTTGGATTCAAGGGAAGCCTGCGAGCTTTCAATGGCAAACAGGCGAGAGCCAAGAGACCAAGAGACCAAGCCACTGAGCTAGATGACTTAGCCCAGTCAGCTACTTGTTGTTCAAGAGTGCTGAAGGAGGTTTGTATTCCGGTCACTAAGGAGTGAAGAGATGGAAGATCCAAGGATTTGAGCATAGTGACAAGCTCAGGAAGACTTGCAGTTTGCTGAATGAAGTTCTCAGAAGCCTGAAGTAGTCTGTTGTTGAGCTCAGGATCCTCCTTGACAGACTCTCGAATTGTTTCAACCTGATGTACAAGTTTGTTGAAGGATGTAACAAACTTGTTCATGTAAGAGTTCAGGGTGTTCAGATTGTGGTCAACACCTGATTACTGTTCTAAAACATTGTCATGAAAATCTTCAACTGCATCCTTCAGATTGAAGTAATGAACAGCTTGTTCAGTGTGCATCTCAAACACTTCATTTGTGAACCCCTGAAGAAGACCTGAGGTAGCCTTATTTAAAAATCAGATCATATGGTGGCCAGTGAGAGCAACATTAGCGTCACTCTGGTCTGAGGAGACAGAGGGTTCATCCTCATGCTGAGACCCCTCAGGATGAGATTCCTCAGCAGCGTGGGATGGAGACTGATGCGATGGTTCAGTAGGTTCATTGATTTGTTATCAGTCTCCATGTCATCCCCAGCTTCAAAATATTCCTCTTCACTGGTCTTGCTCTCATCGTCATCATCGGAGTCAAGAACAGCCTGAAACATTGCCATTGAATCGATTTCCAAAATTGGATCGGCTAGGTTGTGGTCGCTCCCTGACCCCGCTATTCCAGCAGACTGGGATTTGTCTACCTGGTTTTTAGGGTCAGTTTGCGAGGAATGCGCTTCGCCGTGGGGGGGTGATGGTTCCATATCAGTGGGTGGTATTAATCCCCCTGAGTCTTTGTCCCCAAGTGACCCTTCAGGCACTGATGGGTTTGCTTCAGTGCTATCATTAGGATCAGTGAAAGTATATTCCCTATCAGCGGGTTGTAAATGTCCCTCTGAGTCTTTGGGAAGAGTTGTGGTGCCCTCAGACAAAAGCTTGGATTGGCGAATGTCCTCATTGGGCAATGAGATGTTTGGGCCTCCCTTTCCAACAGGCTTGTTCTGGCCTGTCGAAGATTTAGAGGCCTTTCCTCCCTGATGCTTAGGTTGTGATTTACCTGAGCCTTTAGCGGGATGTGATTGGGTGTGGGTTCCCTTCTCAGTAGGGTAGTGCTGCCCTACCGAGGATTTAGAACCCCTTTCTCCCTGAGACCCTGGTTGTGATTTACCAGAGCCTTTAGCAGGATGTGATTGTTGTGTTGTTCCTGACCCTACTAACTTGTTTATGTTAATAGAGTCATAAGGAGAAGGTTTGCCCGAGGACACTGAGTGTGATGTCTCAGTGCCCTCCGTTGGCGGTTGTTTTGGGGCCAAGGAGTCAGAGATTATCTTCAGGGTGTCGGCGGTCAAGGTCAGTTGTTGTCCCCTTTTCTTGGGCTGTGAGACCGAGGTGCCAATGGCGAGTGACTTGGGTTTAGTCACCTTCTTGGACCCTGGTCCCTTCTTTTCCTTCTTAGTTGGAGAAGGTAGTGGTGAAATTTTGTTATCACCCTGAATAGTTGCCAACATATAAGTTGTCAGGGCGATGGGTGTGGCCTCAGTAGGGTCCTTAGAGTAGTTTGCCTTATGGAGTACTTCCGGTGCGAATCCCAGAACCTCAGGCCTCTCATAAGTTGACCCTAGTAGTTCCTGAAGCACACAGGAAATGAACCTAGGATAGGACATAAGTCTTTGCCTAGATTTTCCTGTGGTCAGTTTTGTTATGAGGTCTTTGAAGATAATTTCTCCAATATCTATTTTTCTACCCTCGAGGAGACTGAATACTATCATTGCTTGAGTAGCATTCAATTGTTCCGTAGAGGATTTGTTCCCCCCAAGGACCTGAATGACAAAAGTCATCTGGATTCTCCATGGGGCTGGGAACCAAGCCTTTAAAATTGGGGCTTTTGACAAAAAGGTCCCTGGAGCCACTTCAGGGTGGAATTTATCATATGGCCCCAGAGTTAGCAATTCAGCTTTTACCTCATCCTCGGTAGGATGGGATTCAAAAGTCTGTGAGTAGTCAAGGCCAGTGGCTTTGACAAAGGACTGATAGGTCAGGGATAGGTGTTTCTTCCCATTGTTCAGTGTGAACGTAATAGTAGCTTTCTTAGGCTCACTGGGCTTATCCACCACAGCAGTACACCAAAATTCCCTTAGATAGTCAGGGTAAATCACAGACGGAGTTTTTGTGAAAGCTGTGGATAGGAAACAGTTTTGTAAATATTTAACCACGTCTTTGTAGACGGGAAATCCCTCAGGATAAGCAAAGTTTCCTACCACATTGTTTTTGGTCAAGTCCACAACCTCAATCTGGAATCCTACATTAGGTGCGTATGGAATTACTTGAGAAGAAGCCATTTTTTTTAAAATTGGTCGGAAGTTGGTCGGAAAAGGTTTTGGTTATAGTAAAGCGAACACACACAGATTCACAGAAAAATTTTGCAAGAGTTTTGATAGTTTTGAAAGCATGTGTGTGTGTGTTTTGTGAGGGGGGTATTTATAGGAAAGATTTAGGGTTTGAGGGAGTGTGGATGTCAAAGGTGATGTAAAACTGTATTTTTGAATTTTTTGACATCCGCATTAACTCCCACCTTTCCACTCCCCTTGTTTTTCGCAACTGTCAAGATGAACAGTTGCACGCTTATACTTTATCAGTGTGGCATTAAATGCCAAGTGGGTAATGAGAGGATTATGTGGGGGCCCAAGATGTGGATGCCAGAAGGTACAAGTAACATATATTCCTATATTAAATGTAAATCCAGTTACCAACCTAGGACATTTACTAACTAAGTGCATAGAGCATTTAGTTAGACATTTAATGTCCCTTGAGTGTCCTGAGGCCCCCTGAACGACAATTTGTTCAGTATGTTAGGTGTGGAATGGAAGATTCAGTGAGTGGGGTAACATTTCTCACTGAGGGTTGGTGTTTCTCAGGGACCTTAGAGAGAGTCTTCATCAGGCTGGATATTTTCATCAGTGACCTAACTATCAATATCCAACATGCCCAATTCAGCTTTAAGTCTAGTGAAAGTGGGTTTATCCAGGGGTTTTGTGAAGATATCAGCTAACTGATACTCAGTGGGGATGAAATGTAGTTCAATTTCTCCATTCATGATATGGTCCCTGATGAAATGATATCTGATATCAATATGTTTGGTTCTTTGGTGGAGCACTGGGTTATTAGAGATGGCAATTGCACTCGTGTTGTCACAAAAGATGGGTACACTTTTGTAATGTATACCATAGTCACTGAGTTGACTCTTCATCCACAACACATTTGCACAACATCCAGCTGCGGCCACATACTCAGCCTCAGCTGAAGACATGGCCACTGATAGCTGTTTCTTTGTGCTCCAACAAACAAGTTTTCCTCCAAGGAATTGACAGGACCCAGATGTACTTTTTCTATCCATGTTGCAGCCTGCGTAGTCAGAGTCAGTGTATCCCTTAAGGTCAAATCCTGAGCACTTAGGATAATACAAACCAAGGTTTGGAGTTCCTTTAAGGTATCTCAGGATCCTTTTCACAGCAGTGAGATGTGATTCTTTTGGGTCTGATTGATAACGTGCACATAGACATACTGCAAACTGAATATCAGGCCTTGTGGCAAGGAGATACATCAGTGATCCTATCATTCCTCTAAACATGGTTTGATTTACTGATTTTCCAGTATGATCAGGACCTAGATTGTTTGGAGGAACCATTGGGGTTTTGACTGAAGCACAATCACTGAGGTCATATTTCTTCAGTGTGTTAGTGATGTACTTCTCTTGACTGATGGAGATTCCCATATCAGTCTGTCTGATTTGAAGTCCAAGGAAATATGTGAGTTCTCCCATCATGCTCATTTCAAACTGCTTTGTCATTAGTTTCTCAAACTGTTTACACAGTTTATAACTTGTTGAGCCAAAAATGATATCATCCACATACACTTGGACTAAAATAACATCTTCCTTTGTTCTGTAGATGAACAAGGTGTTATCTATCTTTCCTCTGAAAAATTTGTTTTGGATCAGGAAGGCTGAGAGAGTTTCATACCATGCCCTAGGAGCTTGCTTCAGTCCATAAAGGGCTTTGTCAAGCTTGCAAACATGGTTTGGGAACTCATGGCTTTCAAATCCAGGGGGTTGTTGAACATAAACTTCCTCTTTAAGTTTACCATTCAGGAATGCACTTTTGACATCCATTTGATATACTTTGAAGTTCATGTATGTGGCATAGGCTAGGAAGATTCTGATAGCTTCCATTCTGGCAACAGGGGCAAATGTTTCTTCATAATCAATACCTTCCTGTTGGTTGTAACCTTTTGCAACTAGCCTTGCTTTGTTCTTGATGACTGTGCCATTTTCATCAGTCTTGTTTTTGAATACCCACTTCATGCCAATTACCATAACACCCTGAGGACACTCAACTAAGGTCATAACATCATTTTTATCGAACTGTTCCAGCTCCTCATGCATGGCATAAACCCAACTTGGGTGTTTCATGGCTTCTTTGACACTTTTGGGTTCAATGGTGGATATGAAGGCAACATATAGGCACTCATTGGCTGTGGCCGCAGTGAGTCTGGCAGCCATTCTCCTGGTGAGCATTCCCTCAAATACAGGTTCACCAACAATGTTGACAAGCTCTATATGTTGATGTCTAGACCATTTTTCTTGAGGTCTAGGATATGAGTTTGAGCTTGTTGATGCCTGAAATGGTGGAGGTATGGGATCTTGAGGCTCATCAAGGGTTTGATTTTCAGTGAGTTCAATTTGAGCATTGCCTTCAACAGGTTCCTGAATATTAGGTTCAGGATGAGTTGTCTCATTTGGAACTTGTTGGGCTTCAACAAACTCACTGATGGTTGGTTGAGGAAGGTTGTGAGGGAGGATGTAATATGAAAAATCAGCATCAACTTGATATTGAGTGGAGGGATTATTTTCAGATTGATATTCATCAGGAGGATATCTGCCTGAATCATCAATCCCAATCTCATCCACTGAGGAGCTTGAGAACTGAAGAGTCTCAGTACTCTCATCAAAGGTAATGTGATAGGTTTCTTCAGTTTGTTGTCTCCTTGTGTTATACACTCTGAAGGCTTTGGAGACAAGTGAGTAACCTAAGAAGTATCCATCATCAGCTTTGGCATCAAATTTGCCTAAGTGGTCCTTGTGATTATGAATAAACACAGGACACCCAAACACATGAAAATAGCTGATGTCAGGGATTCTTCCCTTGAATATTTCATAGGGTGTTTTGTTGTGTCTTTTAACAATGATGGACCTATTTTGAGTGTAGCAAGCTGTTTTGACTGCTTCAGTCCAGAAATGCTTTGAGAGGACTGATCCATTAAGCATAGTTCTTGCTGCCTCAATAAGTGTTCTATTTTTTCTTTCAGCTACTCCATTTTGTTCAGGAGTGTAGGGAGAAGAAAAATTTTGTGAGATTCCTTTCTCATCACAAAAACACTCAAGATCCTGATTTTTGAATTCAGTCCCATTGTCAGTTCTAATTTGTTTTACCTTGACATCATTTTGATTTTCTATGTTCCTGACAAAGGACATAATGGTATCAGCTGCCTGACTCTTTTTGCTCAGGAAGTAAACCCATGTGTATCTTGAGTACTCATCCACAATAACCAGAGTGTACTTCTCATGGTGAATAGACATTGGACTGACAGGTCCAAAGAGATCCATGTGAAGGAGGTGAAGGCAGCTTTTGATAGAGAAGTTTTGTTTTGTTTTGAAAGAGGCCCTGTGGTGTTTTCCTTTCTCACATGCTGAGCATGGTTTTTCTTTTGAAAATACCAGTGAGGGCAGGCCAAGAACTTTGTTCTGTTTGGCAAGGTTGTTAATGTGTTTGAAATTCAGATGAGAGAGTCTTTTATGCCATAGCCAGTTGATTGTCTCACTTGCTTTAGTGAAAAGACAGGTTCCATTCTGAGTGAGTGTGGACATGTCCAGGACATACACATCATCTCTTCTTAGGGCAATCAACACAACTTCTTTGTTGGCATTAAAGATGGTTCCTCTCTTATCATCAAATTGGACTATGTATTTTGCATCACATAGTTGGCTGACACTGATCAGGTTGTACTTGAGTCAATTTATATAAGCTATCCTTGTAAAAACTATACCATTGCAGTTCACTGAGCCATAGCCTTCAGTGGGAGCTGATGAGTTATCACCAAATACTACCTTGGGCCCTGGTTCTTCTACATATTTGTGCAGATACTGCTTCACACCAGTCATACTCCTTGAGCATCCACTGTCAAGATGCCAAACAGGGTTCCTGGTATGTTTCTGCACAAACAGTGAGCTAGGTTAGTTTTGCTTATTGACCCACTTCTTAGCGGGCTTGGGTCTTAAGGACTTCTTAAATTCACTTATGGACTTGTGATTAGTGGTGGAGTGAACATTGCTCTTACAAATTTCACACTGAGAGTTTGAGGGAGACTCAGATGACTGAGAGACTTTTGTTTTCAGTCCTTTTCTATCTTTAATGATATTGTCATGTCCTGATGTGTCGTGGGAAGGATCACCACAAATGTCACAACAAGGATACATGAGACAATCAACAGGGTGATGGTCACTGAATCCACAGTGTGTACATGGTTTGAAAGGCTTAGTCTTAGGTTTCAGTGATTGTTTTGATGATGAAGCATACTTATGAGCCTGAGCTTTGTAGTTTGCTTGAATGACATAAGATATGTGATCAGAAGTCCTATGATCTTCAAGTTTGCACATCATGCAGAATAGGATTCTATTGCAATTGTCTGTGCTGTGATTAGTGTAATTGCATAACTCACATCTTTTCAGTGGTTTCTTAGTGGGCTTAGGTCTGGATGTACTTGAGGAAGCTGGGGTTATTTCCTTTTCAGGTGGTGGTTGTTTTCCAGTGGATTCCAGTTTTTCACTCAGCTTCCTAACAAGTTCAGTCAACTGATCAACTTTAGAGTCAGTGTTGTTTGGTTTAACCTCAGTGGAGGTGAGAGGTGTAAAGGCTTCAGTGGGAGCTGGACTTGCTTTATTTTGCTCAGAGGGCCTTTTCAGGATCGTTATGCCTAATCCCACCCTCTCCTTGGGAGAGTGTTGAGAGTAGACAAGAGGTCCTATCTCAGAACATGGTTCAGCTCCCTGAAGAACTTTCAATGGGGGTAAAGGAGTTAGGGGTACTGTTTCAGATTCAGTGACTTCCTCAGCACTGCTGGGTTCGTCAGTGACTCCAAGTAACTCCTTAATGGCCTGACTTTCAGGCAACAAGATCTTTCCAGTGTCAAAATTTGGCATTTTGCCATCAGGACTGAGTCTTTCAATCCAGTCTTTTGACTTGGGATTCATCTCCTTTTCAAAAGGTGTGCCAGCTGGCAAGAACATCTTCTCACTGGAAGATTCAGTGAGATGGTCCTCTCCCAGTATCTTTTTATTAGCACTAGGAATGAGGCTGACAGTTTCATAGAGTCTAGGGTTTTTCTTGGTCCAACTTTCTATGACATTCTTTTCTTTCTTAAGTTCATCTTGAAGAGCATGATTTTGTTTAACTAACTCAGAGTTTTGAATTTGAAGAGTGACATTTTCAAGTTTTGTTTGCTTTAAGGAAAGAAGTTCATCTCTACACCTATTTAATTCAAAAGCAAGTTTGTTGTATTTGGAAAACAGATTTAATCTTTGCTCTTCAACATACTTAAGATCCACATTGATATAATTCAAGTAAGACTGCCAATCAGAATCATCATTCATAGAAAGTAAGATATTTACCTTCTTCATTGTGATGTTGACCCATTTACCATTTCTGGCACTACTTTTGCCCACTGCAAGCTTGTTGTCTTCTGACAGTGCCATCAGTGCACTAACATGAACTTCTTCATCTTCTGAGGACACTTCTTCCTCATCCCAGTCATAAGTTTCAGCAACCAGCCCTTTGTTTTTCCTTTGAGTGGATTTAGGGGCCTGAGGTGCTTGAGGAATTGAGGGAGATGCCTCAAGAAGTGCAAGCTTTGCCTTTGCCTTTCTATACTTAGCTTCAAAATCCTTTTGAGAACTATTCTCAGTATTGTTTTGAAAGTATTGAGGAGACTGAAACATTTTTGGTTGAAATTTTGTTCCTGAGGAGTTGTTTCCTGAAAACTTGTATGAGGGTTCTGAGACTGTTTTTGAGAAACATTCTTTTGCAAAATGACCCTTCTTTCCACATTTAAAACATTCAGTGCTTTCACTTGCTTTGGCTTTTGAAAAAGGTTTGTTTCTACTAATAAAACGTTTTGAGTTTGCAAGGAGTGCTCTTTCTTGAAATTCAATTTGTAAATCATTTAAGTACTCCTCACTACTCCTTTCATCAGCCTCATCATCTGAGTTTTCTTGGAAATCCTGCACAACACCATTAGAATAAAAGGCAGTTGATATGGGTGGACTAGTCATGGTCTTCTTGACTTCTTGAGCTTTAGGGTATCTCCTAGAGATTAAGTTATCCTCATAGAGAAATTTCCCATATATCTCAGCTAGCTCAAGATTTTGAAGATGGTTTGCATTTCTTAGGCCCTGAGAGAAGTTTAACCACTTCTCAGGAAGACAGTTGACAAAGCCAACATTGATTTCATGCTTAGACAAGGTGACACCATCATTGGTCAGTTCATTTAGAAGGGTTTTGTAACGGGTATAGGTCTCAGAGAGATTTTCAGAATCTTTGGCCCTGAAGGTGTTGTATTCAAGTTTCAGGTCCATGATCCTGTTCTCTTTGGTATCTGAGGGGCCTTCATAGCTATGAACCAAGTCAGTCCAAGTCTGCTTTGCAGTTGAACAATTTATGACTGATTCCATTATATCATCAGGAAGACAGGATATAATGATGCTTTTCAGGCGTTGGTCTTGATTAACCACCCTTCTCTCATCAGAGGTCCACTGAGCTTCAGGTTTAACTAAACCTTCAGCTGTTTTAGGGACATATGGACCCTCATTGATCAAAGTGATGTAATAAGGTTCCATCCCAGTTAAGTAGCAAAGCATGCGCTTTTTCCACTTGTTGAATTTTCCAACTTCAAGTCGGGGAGCAGTAGCATTATAGCTTCCTCCCTTTTTATCGACTAGTTGGGGTACATCATTTTCAGCCATGATAGGATCTTGATTTTAAAAACTTTTGAGCACTCTGTTGTTTTGAAAGTTTTATAAACCAGAGGCTCTGATACCACTTGTTGGTCCCTTTTACTTGGTTAATGGTTAACTATCGAGTTAATCTAACCAAGTTACATAGCATAATGATGCAAAGATTAATAACTAAAAACGTAAAAGATAAGAAACAAGATTTTCAACGTTTAACTCTTTATTAGAAATTAATCAAAAGAATTATACCCAAGTGTTTGCGGAACAACACTTGGGATTGAAATGACAAGTATGGTATGGTGTTACTCCTCACTAAACTTAAGCTATGCTTAAGTAGCAACAAAAGACCCACTAAGCTATCTTAGGGATGGTTGCTATTTGGAGAGAGTAAAGATTAGTTTGTGAATGTCTAAGCATTAAGTGCACAAACTCCGCAACCTTTACTCTCTCTTATGACTCCTATTTATACACAAGTATATTACAACCGTTGTGAAAAAGACAAAGATTACATCAGCCTAGTTGAGACAAAATACTTACGTATTTTGTCTCTGTTACATAAGTCTATTTTGGGTATAGGACAATACTACTTTCTGAGGTTCAGATATGACACTATCCTGAACTCACACCATTCAGAGAAAGTTTGACTTTACAAGGATACTGACACTCTTTGTAATTTCAAACGTTTCCCGCCTTGTCCCGCCCATTCTTCAGGCTTTATGTCTTTAATCTTCAGTCTTTAGCTTTTGTTGCTTCAGTGAGGAGTAACTTGGGATTCAGTGAGTTATTGTCATCACTCACTGAATCCATCACCTTCTTCTTTGGCTTAGGTTCCAATCACCGAGAATCCGCCTCACTGAATGTAAAGCTTTTCTTCTTAAGCTTGTCCCAAGCATCCTGAAGATGACTCAATGAGTGGCTGTTCACTCAGTGACTTGATTGTGTTAAAGGTAGTTAAACACTTGGGTTATTTTATGTTCAAATCCTAGTTTAAGAGAGCTTGAGAATTCAGTGACCTAACAATAAGTTAGTTACTACATTTCATGAATATTATAGATGGATAACATCGAAAAAGTGCAGCAATAACTATATCACAGGAATGGTATCTTAGTGATCGATATGAAAGTGATGTATGATAATTTTCAATGGAGATGGGTCTGGCGTCGGCCTATTTGGAGTGGCAGGGAGCTGGCTGGCAGAATTCAACGAGCTTATAGATTTACTTTGTAACTTTCATCATGGTACATGGGAAGATAGTTGGAATTTTTTGTTAAGTAACTAAAACTTGTTTTCCATTAAATCAGTACGGGTTGCAATTGATAAATGGGGGTTTGTCTCGACTAGCCATCTAACTATATAGTCTTCTCTCATTCCTTTTAAAGTCTTAATTTTTGTTTTACGTGCCAAGAGAAATCGATCTGAACTAGAGTGGAATTGAACCTCAAATGTATTGACATACCTTCGATCCTATGTCCCATTTGTTACAATGATTTTGAGATATATAGTTGATCATATTCTGACCAAATGTAATTGAGTGTCTCACATTTTGGAAAAATACTTTTTCGTTGTGGGATTTTGAATTCAAGTCGGGTTATTCGTTTATGAAAATTATTGATTTCTTAAAAAACCTTAGTTCGGAAAAAAGAAGTTATTTTAAGCACATCAACTTTCATGGTTTGAATATGTTATATTCTCATCATCTTGGTTGATTTGGAATGTAAGAAATGAGAAAATTTTTGAAGCTAAAAGGTGCTTGGTAGAGGATCTCTTCATCAAACTATAACATCTTTATTTTTGTTGGTTGAACAACATGTGTAAAAAAATTTCTCTTGATTGGGCTTTATATATTTTTTATCTATGGAAACATGCATGTTATGTTTCTAGTTCTAAGTGTTTTGTAATATGCTTTGCCTTCTAGCTCTTTATAAGAAAGTAGCCTATTTGAAGTTTAATACAATTAGCCGTTCTAAATTATAGAGAGAAAAAAGGTTATAAAGTATTTATAAAACTAACATAATTCAATACGTTTCTTACTTTTTCTATCAAACACAATGGTAAATTTGCAATGACGTCATTGACCACGTAATTTCTTGTAACTAAAATTGGAAAAATCACCAGGTACAACTAACATATATAAGGCTATGCACAGCAAGGGAAAAAAGAATCGGTCGACCGACTCCCCAATCGATCATCCTTGATGTGCCCCTTCGGTCATGTATCGGTAGAGTGGTTTTTTTTTTTTTTTTTTTTTTTCCGGTCGTTTAGACGATCGACTGAAACACATGCATATGAACAAAATTTTTACACTTTCCAATTTATTATACCGTTCGGGAAAAAAAATAAAAAATGATTAAGGTCACCACTGCTGTGGTAAAAAATCGTCTGTTGGTCGCCGAAGAGAGAAAGTTGATGTAGCAGGAAAAATGAAGGTCGTCTGTTGTGCTTAGCCTAAACAATATCAAAAGTTGTCATAACTTATAAAATTGGGTAAATTGCAATTTTTGTCCCTAGTGTTTCCCGAAAATGCAAGGATTAAACCGAGACAAAATTTGTTGTAAAACAGCCATTAATGTTTTCTTTTTCTGAAAGCTCTCTTTGGCTTAGATAAGAAAAATACCACAGTGAAAAACTAAGGGTGTGTTTTAGTTGTAAAATAATATCCTCAAATTTCTATCTTAATTTTTTTAAGAAGGATGGGGTTTTAACTCTAAAAAGGTATAAAAAAAATATTGAAAACGTGTTAAGATTATATTTTAAAACTAATAAGTGATTTGTAAAAGATGTGCATGGAAAGATATTGAGAAGTGTAAATAGCTCTTTTCAAAACTATATTTAGCTATTTACTTTCTTATAAAAGCTTTTAAAAAATTTGTGTCTGATTATACTTGGTTAATCCGATGGTGTAACACTGTAACCCTTAACTCACTCTATGTACCAAAAATGCGCACCACAATATTGACATACTTGATTGCAATTTCCGAAATCCAAATATGACGATGATGGAGCTGTTAGAGTTAAATATGATCATGTTTATCAAGGAAAATTCAGAATTTAAGATATATATTTATGTGTCATAAACCTTGCGAAGATGACTTGCCATAAGATCCCTGTGCAACGTCAGTGCATTTAGCCAACATTTTGCTTCTCACTTGTAATTGTCAAGGTGACTGAATGGTATTAACGACAAGAAATTTGAACTTCCATTACAAAAATGACGCTTTCTTTCTTCCCTTTATCATGTTTCTACGTATAGCTGGCAACTATTTGAAAGAAAAAACAACTTCATATATCATATATCATGAAGGGAAGGCAACACAAAATATCCATTAGTAAAGGAATAAGTTATAATGTAATAAGTCTTCAACGAAGATATATTTTAAAGAACCTCTCGCTCCCACCTAAGATCATCAAATGCATTGGTGAAAAAATTCCTATACTTAACCAGCAAGTTTCAAAGTTCATTAAATTAAAAGGACGTAAAAAAACAAAACATACATGAACACAAATACATAATTCATTTACTACAACCGCTTGCATTACTGTAAAATCATGATTTATGTACTAAGTACTCATGGGTATCTCGAAACTATTTCCTGCAAATAAGCGGTTAGATCTTTGGCTTTTGACAACATGATCATATGACCAGCTCCCGGAAAAGATTTCTCTTCGTTTGGAGGACTATCTTTTATGACAAATCTTTGAAATTCTTCGTCCATGACTTGATCTCCTTCGCATACAATATAAACCCTACTAATTGATCCGTATTTTTCTTTAGTTAGAAGAGAATCCTTACTCATGTCCTCCAAGTAAAACGCACTTGGTCTTATCAACATCGTCGCCAATGCCAAGTCCTACATCAAGCCAGTTAGAGATGTATAAACGATCGAATATTTAAAAATTAATGGACGTACAATGATGAGCATTGCTACAAATTTTGTCGACAGACAAGATTTTGTCCACGGGGACCCAAGAGACCTGTTCCAGTTTAGGACCAGCAAAATGACCGATTTGGTATATATTATCCAATGTCCCCACTGCCTTTAAATGGAAATAGTTGGGATGTTCATTATTGGTTGATAAAAAAAATAATAATAATAATAATAATAAATAATAATAAATAAATAAATAAAAGTGTGACTATGGTATTTTAATTAACCAGATTAATATGTGCAAAGAACTTTGAAGAGCTGGTCTTAATCTGTTGGAGTCTTAATATTAGACTCCACTTAATTATAAGCAAATAAACTCTAAGAACCAAATCTTATGTCTTAGCATCTGTTTACAAACTTTCGTTATATCATCACATAAAAATCATTGTCATTGTTACGAAACTATGAAAGGTAGTTTTGTGTGCCTACAAATCGGTGCACATTGGTTTCACTATTATTTATGCCTTTCACTATTATTTATTTTTTATAAATACATTGATTATATTATATCAATTTATGAACCTCTTCAAATAATCATTATAGATCAAATTAGTGTAAGATAGTTCTAGTCGGCATGTGGTTCCCAGCCACACATGTTTATTTCCCATGCTTGTCTCATATGCATTACAATCCAATTTCTCGTAAAATCTTATCAAGATTCAATAGTAGAACGTATACCTCCGGTTGGCAATTCTGATACATCATGGTGGCTATGTAATTACCGCCTAGTTCGGCTGATGCAGGCAATCCGTTCTTAAACGTAAGCTGGCAATCCATAAACATTTCCGGCTTCAAATTCTTGAAGTACTTCAAAACGAAATTAAAAGTTTTGTTATGTAGGAGTTTAGTTAAATCATGCAAGGGTGAGAAACTATCATCTTTTGTAATATCATGTTAATAAAATACAAACATACCATATTTTAAAATATTTGTAATTAAGTTGCTAACATACAAAGTTCATTTAAATAAATACAAAATTACAAACATATAATATCTTGTCATATTTGCAGTTAAGTTGCTAGAAGACATGTATAGGATAGTGATTCTCTTTTGAGATCAACATAATCAGTCATTTTTTATACCACGTAAAAAGAAACTGCCCTTAGTTAAACCAAATGTGGTTGTTTTATAAGATTAATTATTCAAAGTGATCATATTGATCTCAACATGATATGAACATATATACCTGTTTCATTTGCAAGGCCGGAGGGTCCCTAGAATTCGGCATGTAAGCGGATATGAAAACCGCAGCGGATACAATGTGTGAAAACCTCTCCATGGCTAGAGCAATAGCAAGTCCCCCATAGCTGTGTCCCACCAACACCACCCTCTCGTCAGCAGACAGCGACTCGAGAAGTTGAACCAATGGTTGTATGTAGTCTGAAAAGGTGGCTATATCCTCTAACCTACTTGGGTGCACCCCAGAACCACCAAGGTCGACTGCTGTCACGCGGTAGCCAGAGGATCTTAGGTGGCTCACAACTTTGTACCAACACCATGCTCCATGAGATAGTCCATGAACGAGCACCAAGTGTTTCGATAAAGCTATATTAGCCGGCATGTTCTTGCTCTATAGGTGGATAGGGATTTTTGGTATATGCCTATTTTAAGTATTTATAGATAAAAATGTTAGTGCAGAAATATATATTAAAGTGGGAAACAAATACTCGTAATAGCCAAGTACAGACACAGAAATTAACACACGCATTTATTTCACCCTCCATATTTTTTAAGAGGATTTGCTAATATTACATGTTTACAAGTATAATAGGATCTCTTTGTTTAAGTGTATTAATTACACGTTAAAATCATTTATTTATAGTTTAAAAGATGCTCATTTGCCATTCATTAGCAAATCCCATTTTCAAATATCAAAATACTTACATGTTGCAATTCATTACAGTACTATTTATGGGGCGGGGACATAATGGTATACGTATTAAACATAAATATAAAAATGGTCTAAGGAAGCTTTGTTGTGGGTTTGAGCTCATTAATTTGGGTTAAGTTCATTGCCGTCTCAATTTTTGATGGTTTTAGGTAATAATAACAAAGAGATCCTATTATACTTGCAAACTAAAAAAATAGCATATAAACTTGATTTTTTTTTTTTTTTTTAATCTTTTACTTTTTTGGGTAAAGGGATTCATGTCAACTTAAATTATATGACTCATATATTTTTAATATTATACGTATTTATATATAAAACTAATAAAAATGTGGCCCATTTAAGTGAAGACATTGTGCGACGGCACCTCCGAAAGACCGAAACCCCTATGGTTAAGTTTATGCTACATCGTAATCTATAAATATTGGTTATTAATAAACTTACAGAGTTTTCATTATCTAACATGATAACAGGGTGGATTTAATCTTCAGACCTAGTTGGCCATTGTGTGCCGCTGTCTTTAGCCATCCCCATCAAACCTTCTCCAAAATCTCTATCTTTTCGCTTGTCTCTTTAGTTTGTGCCAAAACCCGAATTACCGCCCTTTCTTTTCTTTTCTTACTCTTCAGTTGCCAGGTGCCAAACCAAACCAAAAGAGTTAGGTGCCGTACATCATTCTTTTCTATATTTTCTTTCTTCTACGTTCTTATTTACTGTAATTGTTTATTTTGTTTTTGTTTGTAAAAGATCTTTTTCATGTCGTGACAGTTGTTCTTTCACGCCACACAACAAACAGAAATAAACACGTAGTTATAAAAAAAGTGTTTTTCTTATTGTCTTTAATGTAAATGGTTAAAACAATCAAAAACAAAAAATCTTGCAGTCAACAACAAAATCTTTTCTTAAGAGTCTCTTGATTATCTTTTCTTTCCTATATTCAATCATTATGTTTTTCTTAATGTCTATAATATAAATAGTTAAAATAATCAAAAACAAAAATTTTTGCAGTCAACAACAAAATCTTTTCTTAATAGTCTCTTGATAATCTTTTCTTTCCTATATTCAAGCATAATTGTTTCCTTTCTTTCTAGCTTCTGATTTATCTTTTATGCCTTCTGCTTCTTATTTTTATTAAAAGATAAAAACAATCAAACAAAAACTTCTGCAGCTACATTATCAGGACGTGTGAAGATTTTGGACATTTTCTTCGCTTGCAATCGAATGCTTCATCAGCAAATTGCCTATAAGGTTTTTTAGTGCTTTTTCTCCGCTCGAACTGCGAGGGAGTATGAGATTATAGTATAGTCGGCCTAAGCTCGGTATGTGGGTTTAAGGTCCATTAGGGTTTAGTTTATACGACATTGTAATATATAAATATCGGTTAGTAATAAACCCATGAGGTTTTCATTATCAAACGTGGTATCGGAGCGGGTCTGATCCTCAGACCTAGACGTCTATGTTGAGCCGCCTCCTCTAGGCCACATCGTCAAACCCTATTGCAGCCGTTATTCATTTTCTTTGAAAAAAAAAGATGCAAATTTTCGGCTAAAACCCTAATTGGGTATTGTTTTGTCCATAAATTTCAAACCATTTGTATTTAACTGAGGTGATTAGCGTCATTCTCTTCGTTTCTTTAATTCTGCACAAAATCCAACTTGAAACCCACCTCCGTCAGTCATCGGACGTGCCTCCGTGCGCCGTCGGAAGCCGCCTGCTTATAAAATCAAATATATATATATATATATATATATATATATATATATATATATATATATATATATTTTGGGGGAGGGGGGGTTTAGATCCATCAAAGTTTCATGCTATGTGTACTTTATATGTAGTTCAGCTAATAATATAATACACTAAAGGGGGTTTATGTATTTAACATGCAATACGTACGTGGGAACATGTAATCTATCATTTGTATTTATTTATTTATTTATTTTTTGCATACTATATAAGTTAGTTACTACATTTCATGAATATTAGAGATGGATAACATCGAGAAAGTGCAGCAATAACTATATCACAGGAATGTTATCTTAGTGATCGATATGAAAATGATGTATGTAATTTTCAGTGGAGATGGGCCTGTCGTCAGCCCATTTGAAGTGGCAGGGAGCTGGCAGAATTCAACGAACTTATAGATTTACTTTGTAACTTTCGTCATGGTACATGAGAAGACAGTTGGCATTTTTTGTTAAGTAACTCAAACTTGTTTTCCGTTAAATCAGTACGAGTTGCTATTGATAAATGGGGGTTTGTCTCGACTAGCCATCTAACTATTTGGTCTTCTCTCATTCCCTCTAAAGTCTTAATTTTGTTTAGCGTGCCAAGAGAAACCGATCCCAACTAGAGTGGAGTTGGACCTCAAATGTATTGACATACCTTCGATCCAATGTCCCGTTTGTGACAATAATTTTGAGATAGTTGATCATATTTTGACCAAATGTGATAGAGTGTCTCACATATTGGAAAAATATTTTTTCGTGGTGAGCTTTTGAATTCAAGTTGGGTTATTCGTTTTTGAAATTATTGATTTCATAAAAAACCTTAGTTCGGAAAAAAGAAGTTATTTCAAGCATATTAATTTTCATGCTTTGAATCTGTTATATTCTCATCATCTTGATTGATTTGGAATGCAATAAATGAGAAGATTTTTGCAGCTAAAAGGAGTTTGGTAGAGGATCTCTTCATCAAACTAAACATCTTTATTTTTGTTGGTTGAACAACATGTGTAAAAAAAGTTCTCTTGATTGGGCTTTATATCTTTTTTTATCTATGGACGCATGCATGTTATGTTTCTAGTTCTAAGTGTTTTGTAATATGCTTTGCGTTCTAGCTATTTCTAAGAAAGTAGCCTATTTGAATTTTAATACAATTAGCCGTTCTAAATTATAGAGAGAAAAAAAATATATAAATTATTTATAAAACTAAAATAGTTCAATACGTTTCTTACTTTTTCTATCAAACACAATGGTAAATTTGCAATGACGTCATTGACCACGTAATTTGTTGTATCTAAAACTGAAAAAATCACCAGGTACAAATATATATAAGGCTATGCACAGCAAGGGAAAAAACAATTGGTCGACCGACTCCCCAATCGATCACCCTTGATGTGCCATTTCTGTTATGTATTGGTCGAGTGATTTTTTTTATTTTTTTATTTTTTATTTTTATTATTTTTATTTTTATTTTTTGGGTCGTGTAGACGATCGATTGAAACACATGCATATGAACAAAAAATTTAGGGTGCGTTTGGTTCGCAAGTAGGATTGGAATTGGATTTGGATTTGGGAAAGATTTGAAAGATTTGGATTTTAAGTGTAGGTTTGAATTAAATGAGGAGAGAGAAAAATAAAATAAAAAATATATATATGAGTGGTCTAAAATTTTAATTTATGTATTTATTTATATATAAATTAAGTTAAAAAATGAGTGGTTGAATAAAATGAGTGGTTGAAAATTTTTAAGAAATAAAAAGTGAATTATGATTGGTTACTATCAATTGAAAGGAGCCATTGAAGGTTGGTATGAAATCTATCATTCTTGATAGTGTGTCAAAAAACAAAAGTGCTACCAAACATGTTATTTGATGTGTCTTTTAATCCATACCCACCAAAAACCTAATACCAAACGGGCTTACACTTTCCAATTTATTATACCATTCAAAAAAAAATGAAGGTAGCCATTGCCATGGCAAAAAGTCGTCTGTAGGTCGCCGAAGAGAGAAATTGATGTAGCAGAAAAAATGAAGGTCGCCCATGGTCACTGTTTTGCTTAGCCTAAACAATATCAAAAGTTGTCATAACTTATAAAATTGGGTAAGTTGCAATTTTTGTCCTTAATGTTTCCCAAAAACGCAAGAATTACACTGAGATGAAATTGTTGGAAAACAGCCATTAATTTTTTTTTTTTTTTTTCTTTTCTTTTTTTTTTTTTTTTTAAGATCTCTTTGGCTTAGATAAGAAAAATACCACCGTGAAAAACTAAGGGTGTGTTTTAGTTGTAAAATAATATCCTCAAATTTCTATCATAATTTTTTTTTAAGAAGGATGGGGTTTTAACCAGTGTTCTAAAAGGCGAGTCAAGGCGCCGCCAAGGCGTCGCCAAGGCGCGAGGCGTGGCCTCGGCGCCACGAAATGGACCAAGGCATGAGGTCTAGGCGTCGTGTGAAAAGGCGTAAAATAAGGCGCGAAAAGGCGTGCAAAGGCGCGCCTTTTTGGTAAGACGTGGCGCCATTTTTAGAAGCATTTAGGGGATTTATGGATTTGGGCTTGAATTTCAAGTATTTGGGTTATTTCTTTCTTGGGCCTCGTAATTTCAAAACTTAATTCCTACTTGGGCCTCGTATTTGGGTCTGGCTATTTGGTATTTGGGCTTTAGTATTTGAAATTGCTCTTACAAAATGATATAAAATTATAAATACATAAATTTATAAATATTTTGTTGCCGCCTTAAGCACGCCTTAAGAAACGCCAAGGCTTCGCAAAGGCGCGTAAGGCTTGAGGCGTGGCTGTGCCGCCACGTCACGCCTCACGCCTTTTAGAACATTGGCTTTAACCCTAAAAAAGGTATAAAAAAAATATAGAAAACCTGTTAAGATTATATTTTAAAAATAATAAGTGATTTGTAAAAGATGTGCATGGAAAGATATTGAGAACTGTAAATAGCTCTTTTCAAAACTATATTTAGCTATTTACTTTCTTATAAAAGCTTTTACAAAATTTGTGTCTGACTTGTAATTGTCAATATTTTGTTTCTCACTTGTAATTGTCGAGGTGAATGAATGGCGTTAACAACAAGAAATTTGAACTTCCATTACAAAAATGACGCTTTCTTTCTTCCCTTTATCATGTTTCATACGTATAGCTGGCAACTATTTCATAGAAAAAACAACGTCATAGTATAAGTACTATCGAATGTAAATGACAATAGCATAGAATCATATATCATGAAGGGAAGGCAACACAAAATATCCATTAGTAAAGGAATAAGTTATAATGTAACAAGTCATCAACGAAGATATATTTTAAAGAACATAAATACAACATAGATATAGAAGGCACAAACCATTAATATAACCAAAAGTCCAAAACACCTCTCGTATGCACCTAAGATCATCAAATGCATTGGTGAACTAATTCCTATAATTAACTAGCAAGTTTAAAAGTTCATTAAATTAAAAGGACGTAAAATTAAAAAAAATAAACGAACACAAATACATAATTCATTTACTACAACCGCTTGCATTATTGTAAGATTATGGGTATCTTGAAACTATTTCCTGCAAATAAGCGGTTAGATCTTTGGCTTTTGACAACATGATCATATGACCAGCTCCCGGAAAAGATTTCACTTCGTTTGGAGGACTATCTTTTACGACAAATCTTTGAAATTCTTTGTCCATGACTTGATCTCCTTCGCAAACAATATAAACCCTACTAATTGATCCGTATTTTTCTTTAGTTAGAAGAGAATCCTTACTCATGTCCTCCAAGTAAAACGCACTTGGTCTTATCAACATCGTCGCCAATGCCAAGTCCTACATCAAGGCCAATTAGAGATGTATAAACGGTCAAATATATAAAAATTAATGGACAATGATGAGCATTGCTACAAATTTTTTCGACAGAAAAGATTTTGTCCACGTGGACCCAAGAGACCTGTAATTTGGGCCCAGAAAAACGAAACCGATTTGGTATATATTATCCAATGTCCCCACTGCCTTTAAATGGAAATAGTTGGGATGTTCATTATTGGTTAACCAAAAAAAAAAAAAAAAAAAAAAAAAAAAAAAAAAAAATGTGACTATAACTATGGTATATATGTAAATTAACCAGATTAATATTTGCAAAGAACTTTGAAGAGCTGGTCCATATATATTTCATCTTAAAGTAAACTACACACTTTAATTACAACTAATCAATGTACATAACTCTTAAAAGTGATATATTTATGATGTGGAGATCGCTTGTAAATGAATTTGAACTAACAAAGAAATAGTTTTGTTGGAGTCTTAATATTAGACTCCACTTATAAGCAAATAATTAAACTCAAAGAACCAAATCTTATGTCTTAGCATCTGTTTAAAAACTTTTCTTATATCAACACATAAAAATCATTGTGATTGTTATGAAACTATGAGAGGTAGTTTTGTGTGCCTACCCATCGGTGCACATTGGTTTCACTTTCACTATTATTTATGCCTTTCTCGAAACTAATTGTTATGGAATATTTAATGTTAAGCGTAAAATTAAAGAAAATTTACGGGGAAATATACATAATGTAGAGTAATAAATTCTACAATTCATTTGGAAATACTCCGTAATTAACTTTGTTTGGGTTCAATATAAGGCATCCTGTTTGCACAAGTTATATGAATCGATAAATTGCAAGTTTTGTGTCCTACTTTGGGTAGCCAGTTTTCATATTTTTCGAGTATACCTACGTCAATCAATCCAAAAAAACTGAGTTTTTTTAACCATAAATTGAGGGAGGAAAAGAATTTATAAGGTTTATAACGTTCCCCCTAAAATTTTTGACGGTCAATTAGAGGTATGAAATAACATCACAAGAGTCCAATTCTTAACACATAAAAATCATTGTGATTGTTATGAAACTATGAAAAAGGTAGTTTTGTGTGCCTACACACGGTCCGGTTTCACTATTATTTATGCCTTACTCGAAACTATAATTGTTATGAAATATTTAATGTTAATTAAACGTAAAATTAAAGAAAATTTAGTGGGAATTATACAATAAGTCAATAATGTAGTGTAATAAATTCTACAATTCTTTTGGAAATACCCTGTAACAGTGGCGTTTCTAGTTTTTCGAAGGCCCTGTGTAAAATTCAATTGAACTACAAACATGAAGCCTTGCAATAGAACAAAAATAATATTTTAAAAATATAAAATGAGAAATAATCATTTTAAAACTACTCCCACTATCATTTTTCGATGGAACATCTTAAATTAAACATTTGTAGCATTTTTCAGAATACATATGTATATATCATATAAAAATTTTGAGACCCTTATAATTTGGAGGTCATGTGCGATTGCACACCTGGCACATCTTCGAATACTCCGTAATTAACTTTGTTTGGGTTCAATGTAAGGAATCCTATTTTCACAATGTATAAGAATCGATAAATTGCAAGTTTTGTGTCCTACTTTGGGTAGCCGGCTTCCATATTTTTCGAGTATACGTACTTCAATCAATCCAAAAAAACTGAGAGTTTGTTACCATAAATTGAGGGAGGGAAATAATTTATAAGGTTTATTACGTTTTCCCTATAATTTTTGACAGACAATTAGACGTATGAAATAACATCACAAGAGTCCAATTCTAATTAAGTACCTGCACAGTGCACATGTCGGTCATGTTTGCCATCGTCTGTTGTGTTACATTGTTTTTGTGGTCCTAGCTAATTAATCTAACGAAAGAACGAATAAGCGAAACTTTATCCGTACGTGATTTTGTAAACTAACCCGTTTAAATAGTCATTTTAGACCAAATTAGATTAAGATACTTCTGGCCGGCATGTGGTTCCCGGCCACACATGTTTATTTCCCATGCTTGTCTCATATGCATTACAATCCAATTTCTCGTAAAATCTTATCAAGATTCAAGAACGTACCTCCGGTTGGCAATTCTGATACATCATGGTGGCTATGTAATTACCGCCTAGTTCGGCTGATGCAGGCAATCCGTTCTTAAACGTGAACTGGCAATCCATAAACATTTCCGGCTTCAAATTCTTGAAGTACTTCAAAACGAAATTAAAAGTTTTGTTATGTAGGAGGTTAGTTAAATCATGCAAGTGTGAGGAACTATCATATTTCAATTCGTAATATTTTGCAGTTAAGTTGCTAGAAATCTAGAATGCATGTATATAAGATAGTGACTCTTTTTTGAGATCAGCATGACTAGCTAGTCATTTTATACCACGTAATAAGAAACTGTCCTTGTACCAAAGATGGTCGTTTAATTTTAAAAGGTTATTTAATTATTCAAACTGATCATGTTGATCTAAACATGATATGAGCATTATATATACCTGTTTCATTTGCAATGCCGGAGGGTCTCTAGAATTCGGCATATAAGCGGAAATGAAAACCGCAGCCGATACAATGTGTGAAAACCTCTCCATGGCTAGAGCAATAGCAAGTCCCCCGTAGCTGTGTCCCACCAACACCACTCTCTCGTCAGCAGACAACGACTCGAGAAGTTGAACCAATGGTTGTATGTAGTCTGAAAAGGTGGCTATATCCTCTAACCTACTTGGGTGCACCCCAGAACCACCAAGATCGACTGCTGTCACGCGGTAGCCAGTGGATCTTAAGTGGCTCACAACTTTGTACCAGCACCATGCTCCATGAGATAGTCCATGAACTAGCACCAAGTGCTTCGATAAAGTCATATAAGTCGGCATGTGCTTGCTCTATAGGTGGATAGGGATTTTTGGTATGTCTATTTTAAGTATTTATGGATAAAATGTACGTGTTGAAATATATAGTCAAGTGGGAAACAAATACTCGTAATAGCGAAGTACAGACAGAAATTAACACACGCATTTATTTCACCAGCCATATTTTTAAATATCAAAATACGTACATGTTGCAATTCACGGGCGGGGACATAATGGTATACGTATTATACGATAAATATATGGTTCAAGCTTGTGAGTTTGTGTCCATTAACGTTAAGTTTATGCTACATTGTAATCTATAAATATTGGTTATTAACAAACTCACGGGTTTTCAACAGAGTAGGCTTAATAGTCAGACCTAGTCGGGCATTGTGTACAGCCGTATGTAGCCACCCGTCAAACCATCTCTAAAATCTCTATTATTCACTTGTCTCTCAAGATTGTGCCAAAACCCTAATTACCACCCTTTCTTTTCTTTTCTACTCTTCAGTTGCTAGGTACCAAACCAAACCAAAAAAGATAGGTGCCGAAAAGATCTTTTCGTGTTGTAGCTGTTGTTCTTTCACGCCACACAACAAACAAAAATAAATAATAAAAGAAGTGTTTTTCTTATTGTCTTTAATCTAAATGGCTAAAACAATAAAAAACAAAAAATCTTGCAGTCAACAAAAAATCTTTTCTTATTTGTCCTTGATTATCTTTTCTTTCCTATATTCAATCATAATAGTTTCCTTTATCTCTGGCTTCTGATTTATCTCTTATTCCTTTAGTCCTCTTACCTTTCATTTTTATTTACACATAAACACACACACAAAAAAAACTTCTACAACTACATTATTTGTGGGGGGGGGGGGGGGGGGGGGGGGTCCCTTGGAGTCTCGCTCGAGGTCTTGTCAATAGGTTTTTCTCACTAGGCGAAGTGGAAAAACAAGAGTGGGGTTATTCCCCAAAAGTGAAGGTTCGAGGAAGGCATACTGCCCGCTTGGATGTCACTGTGCGACTCGAACCACTAACTACTATCTATCTGTTCTTAAAAGAAAAAAAGAAAAAAAAATTATTTTATCAAATCCACAAAAAGTTACAACTTACAAAGTGAACATGTTAACAAACCAAGTGACTAAGAAAAGAGATAAAAATATTGTAATATATAGGTCTGAATCCCGGGTGGGCCTGCTAACACCATGTAGATAACTATTTTAGAAAGTTGAGATTGGGCTCGAACCTAACAACTTGTAGGTTGCCATACACCCCAAAAAATAATACAAGTGCTACCCTCCCCCCCCCCCCCCCCCCCCTGTTTTTTTTGATTTTTTATTATTATTTTTTTTATTTTTATAATTTTGTTTATATTAAAACGCTATAAACGAGAAAGGGTAGAGCATTTAAAAAGTACAAAAGTAGGTGGGCTATGAGGTGTATCCATAACACATCCCTTTATCTATGTTCATCACATTAGCAATTTTAAATTGTTATAAGTACTAAAGTGTTAGAAGTAAAGGTGGCAAAATAGTTGGTCTAGATCTAAAGTGTTATAAGTAAAGGCGGCAAAACAATTGGTTCGGGTTTGGGTTACGGGTCTAAATAGGTTTGGGTCTATACATGTCCGGATCTAGATTGATTTTTTTTAGAAACATGGATCTAAATAGGTCCGGGTATTGACCCGCTACCCATTGGGTAATTATTATATGATTTCACTTTTTATTAAATACTCAATTAAATATATCTATAATATTTAAAGAGACCCGACTAAACTCATCCCATACTAGATATTTACCCAACTAGACCCATATTTAACCAATGGCTAATGATTTGCACACTCCAATTTCTTATTTGCACACTCTAATTTATGCATTCAGCGGTTGTACAGTTATTAGATGGTGCTTTACCGGTTTGTATATTTGAGTGTCCAAATAACAAATGGGAGTGTGTCAATCAATTCCCTTAACCAATGGGTCTCAAATAGCCACCTCTAGTTATAAGCATATTGATTGATTGTGGCCAAGTTAAACAAAGTCGTAAAAGACGAAAGTGAGATGGTTACGTCCCCAACTAAAAGGTTGTGGGTTCGAGTCCCGTTAGAAGCGAAATTGAGATAGTTGTTGATTCGTGTTGTGTGAGATGTATCACTTATAATTGCGTGTAAAATTTGCCTTAACAAAAGTCGTAAAAAGTAATGAAGACTCATAATCCACCATCTGCATAATCCAACATCTGCATATTTTTTCTGGTTCAAAGTCAACGTACATGCATGACTTACAAGAGAAAGAAATGTACTTGGAACTCGAATAGTGAAACAATATGTACATATGAACAAGTAGAGTGAAATGTCGTTTACAACAACTATTTCTTTTTACAGAATCGCAAAGTTACGTGGGCCTAATTACGTGGCTTAAGATGTACCACTTCTCGTCCAGAAGTTGAAGAAAAGTAAGCAGCAGGGATCAAGTGCTTGTAAAATCAGCTGAGCATGGTAGGATGCCCAGTCTGGAGCATCTTCCTAAACATGTCCATCCCGAACGCTGAATCTGATGAACTAAAAATAAGGCAGCAGCCTGAAGATTAGCTAATGACCAACTTTAAACTCTCAGAACCATCCAAAAATTGTGATAAGTATGCAGAATGCATGGCAGTCAATAAAATTGGTCAAATTATGAGACACAGTAGTAATCTATACAACATGAAAAGAATAAGACATAAAAAATTGATCTCACCTTGAGATAGTAATTTCATAGGGAAATGAGACTCCCTCCACATTTGGTATTGGAGGGATGTGATCTTTCTTTTCATTTACAAATTTGATTATCTGAAATAAAACTTCATGCAAAGCAGACTCGAGTGTTGCCCTTCGAGCACTTCTCTCCTCGGATGCACTTTCTGTACATGGTAAAACAATTGGAGAGTTTAAAACATGTGTTACAAACATACAATTTATTTTGGTACTTAAATACAACAAGGGATGCAGCTAATAGCCAATAACTAATAACTATACCTCCAGGGTCTACAACCAATTTAGAGTAATGTGTTTTGCCAGAATGTGGTTTGGGGTGTTGGGCAACATTCAAATTTATGTACCACTGCTCCCAGTATAAGTGTTCAACTTTGTGGGTAAACCAAGTTGCCTGTTTGTTCTTTACTTCGAAAAAAGATAAGCATATCTGCATCAATGACAAATACATCAGAGTCATGGCCTCGTTAAGAGAAGTGATTGATGACAAGTAAATGAGTTAAATGCTGAACATAGGTAAAATTGTAAAAAAACAGAAGCTAAAATGCTCATTCAATCATAACTGGAAGTCACTTGCAAGGCCAATAAATATTTAGGTAAAAGACAAAAAAAATCATAATCAAACTTGAGTAATTTAAGAAGATAATAATAGCACACATGAGGGCTTCATTCAAATGCGTGAAGATTTAGTTGTCAAAACGAGAATCACTGAATTGTTTTTTAACAAGCAAAAGGGAAAAACTCCAATTTTCATCAAAAGCACCAATCTGTTCAACAATGCTTTATTGACTGGATGAAACAGCGCAAGCAAAACTACTTATTGTTCCCTAAATTAATATCCCTAAAGGCAGGTTATGAAACTTTGGATCGTATAGTCTCAATATTGCATTAATAATTGTGAAAAGAGTGGCATTTTAAACATAAATGGCCATTTATGTAAGTTTTATTGTTAGCCTGAGTGCCTCTTGAAAGGGTGGCTCGTAGTAAAATGGTAAGTACTGACTAGAACCAATTTACAACGATTTTTGATCTTCTGATCACTCAATAGGTAATTTGGGAACTAGAGGGTGAAAATTCTTACCTGATTTTTCTTGTTTGGGTGCTTCTCTACCTTATCAATGAACTGATCAATCTTCTCATCTACTTTCTTCTCAAGCTCTGCATCACCACATTGCACCTGCAAAAAAAAGTATCCAACATTAAGTAATATGGATCCTATAATGCACATTTTAATCCATGTGCTTGTAAATACATTTATGGATGAAGTTACAAACAAACATGAAATTCACATAATACGCGATGAAACAGGCTGCCAAGTAATAATTATTAATTCAGTGAAGAAAAAGCAACACTTTGGCCAAGAGGCTTTTATGATGTCAAACTACACAAAAGCTTGTCCAAAAATATGCAAACAATGTTTTCATTAGATAAATAAAAGATCTCAAAGTCCTCAGATGCAATAAATGTCACTCAAACATGATTTTTGACCTTTAAACATATTCTAGCAAGTAGCAACTGACGGTACAATCATCAATTAGTTTAGCAATTGACATGACACATTCTGAAACAAATAAATTAGATTATGACTTGGTTGGTTCATCCTTGGACGGGAAATAGTGGGAACATCACACAACATAAGAAGTTTACGAGAACACATGTTCCGATCTGAATACCTTTAGTTGGTTTCAATGATCTTCCTCAGCCACAAGCCAAAAACAGAAGGTATCTTGTGGTATAACACAGTTAAAAGATCTACATTTGCACAATATCTCCATCTAAATGATCATACTATTAAGATAAAATTATGTGTATCATATAATGGCATAGATATTACTTACATATGTAATTTCAAAAAGTTCCAAATCAACGTCTTTGGGCCGCACCAGACCTAAAGCTCTGTGAAAGAAAATTGTGTGCAGGATGCCTGCAACCAATTTAGATGTTTTTTTTTTAGTGCGTGTAATGAATGTCATTTGCCAACTAGAGACATGTAGCGTAGAACTATAGCAGTTAAATGGCTACAAAAAGCATTGAATAAAAATAACACAGAACAAGACAAATTTCTGTCAATGACAAACCATGAATACAAATGCTGTTATATAATCATAAGAAAAACGTGAATATAAAACGGACAATTAATTAACAATCATCCAAACATAACCATTAACACAGATGTTTGTCTACCACTAGAAAACGAACCAAAACACACGCACGCAAAAAAAAAAACTAATGCATCACATAGTCAATAAACATAAGCAGTTCACTACATTCTAAGCAACCCTAAACAACAAGATAGCAGTTTCAGTGTGCAATCTTCAAATCCTAATTCAACAAGCGGATCGAGGTAACTAGCGTACTTAACCACCCAGCCACCCAGGGGTGGCCAATTCGGTAAATACTTGTAACTTGTAACTAAACGGGTTAAACAGGTGATGTTTTCCCAATTTTCCCAATTCAGATTACCCAGGGAGGGCGAGCCTTTGACTTAAATGTACGCAGCCTAACCGAGGTACCATGTGCCATTCCCAACCCTATCCTGCGGCAACCCCCAATATGTGTATGTGTATCTAGTGCACCTTGGTAAAAGCTTGTAACTATAATCACTAACAATGTGAGAGGTCTCAAATACAAATCCATAACCCTTTCGCCACACCAACCTCTATAGGAAAGGGCTTTAACCGGGTTTAGTTTCGACCAAAACACCCAAAATATCCAAACTTAAAAACCTCGAAATACATGATCATCTAACAACTTTAACCCTAACAGAGTTTTAATTACTAAAAAACTAATACTAAAATATAGATCTAAAAACAATTCACGTAAGCAGCTTACATCGAAGAACTTCACGTATTTCAAAATACTCAACATCCTGCAAAAACATAAAAACCAAATTTTTATAAAAGTAAAAAAAAAAAACAATAATAATAAATAGATGATGGTTAAAAAACAAAGTACCAGTTCTTTGAGTTGACAAACTTCACAGTTCATAGTGTTGATTAGATGATTATTAGTTTTTAAGGTGGGTGGGTTTGTTTGATGTTGGAGAACAGGGTTTGTTGAGAGTTTAATGTAAAAGGTTTACGGATTACACGTTGTTGTTGTTCGTTGTTTGTTGGATTTGGATTTCGATCCGTTCGGTTCAAGTAACTTTTGTTACTTTTGTTACTTTTGTTTTTGTTTTCTTTTTTGGATAATACTTCTTCTTTTTTAAGTATTTCTTGTTTATCAAATACAGTACTAGTAGCTTTTTAATTATGGGAAATGACACATATCTATCTATACTAGTGCACGTTAGCTTGGAATTGAAAAATTAAGTAGTAGTGTTTTAGAGTAAAATACGTTTACTTATAAAAGTTAATGGAATCTATAAAAATTTAAATCATTAATTACATTTTAAAAAACTAACTTTTTTCATTTTCACTTAGGGTAGTGATATCTCCATATAAGAATTTACTTCATACACATAATTTTAGTGGGGCCTACATAAATAAAATTTATGTAAGCCCTACTAAAATTATGTGTATGAAGTAAATTCCTATGTGGAGATATCACCTCCCTTTCACTTATTGCACATCAATATCAACATATACATAAAAATAAATAAATAAATAAATAAAAATCACACACAAACTAACGCTATAAAACACCGTCCTTGTTATGAGCGGATAATTGTCCTCTAAAACTTTTTATCTGTATTAGTTTTGTAATCCATTTGTCTAAAAATACTCCCTCCGTCCCAAAATAAGTGTCCAGTTTGACTTTTCAGAGTCAAACTGGTTCAACTTTGACCTTAACTATTTTTGTGGGTGCTATATAATAGTTGATGAAAAATATATAAATTGATTGGGTTTTAAGTGTACTTTTCAATGGTATAATTTTTCGTCAAGTATTCTATACCACAGAAAAAATATTTAAGGTCAAAGTTGAACCAGTTTGACTCTGAAAAGTCAAACTAGACACTTATTTTAGGACGGATGGAGTATTTATTATCTTTTTCAATCAATCAGATATTATCTACATTTATAAAGTCATTTTTCATTAGTTAAAATATAAATTGGTCAACTATTTTAAGATATTATTGCAATATAAACATTTTATTTTGAGAGTTTGACGAGCAAAACATAATATTTGTACCCTATACATTATACAGTATTGCAGGAAATACCTTTTGTTGAGGTGTCGAAAGAGTTGACTCTGCATTTTAAGTTTTTATCTCTTTATGATTTGGTGGGGTGTTTTAAGAATAAGCTTTTTTAGCTTTAAATTGAGTTGCGACTATTTATATCTTATTTGTATCTTAGTATTGGAGTTAGGATCAAATGTGAAGAATAATTAACATGAGAATGATGAGAAGTAATTACAATCACACATTTCAGATGTGTGGCTAGAATTACTTCTCATCATTCTCATTTTAATTTCTTCTCACTTGATATCTTCCTTATCTTATTCTCCCTTTTATTTCGTGCTGCAAAGAATAAATCACACAAAAAGTTATCAAGTATGTGTTGCAACAAGATTTTTACAGCATTTTTGAGCATTTAGCATTTATCAGTTAAATATTAAAGCTTGTTTGACAACAAATATTTAATATTAATGTTTTTGTTTAAATGCTCATTTCTCAATCATTTAGCGTTTAATATTTTTATTTTGTTTAAAAGCTATTTTACCAAACAGCCACGGCTAATTACTACTTACTAATTGTTATTGCTAACTACCACCGCTCGTTTTACCAAACATACCCGTTATCCTTTTCTAAATTTAAGATATCAGGGGTATTGGGGCTTAATGTTACTAGGAAACTTTTAGTCCAAACGGTTGATTAATGTTGTGTGATACTTAAAAGTTATTTGCTAAAATTAGACAAAAATACACCGTTGATCCCTAAATTTTCCACAAAGCATCGCCATGCACCATAAGTTTCTAAAATTGTCGCCATGCGTCCAAACCTTAGGATTTTGAGTCTGATTGTGTCCCTTGACCCATTTGGGCTGGGTCAACGTACGTTTTGTGTTCTAGTTTCAGGGGCATAATAGTCCAATCACTATTTAACTATGATCTAACCCAAGCTAAACCCGAAACTGCATTTGCAAGAGCCCCAATAAATAAATAAATAAATAATCGAAACTATTAGTAAATAAATTGCATTGCAGGGAAGATCATAAAATTACATTAACATAAAGTGACAACACATATCTAACTATTAAACTAAGTGGATGATTCTGGATCATATGCCAGATGTAAAGTGTCGTAGTCTAATGTTTCCAAGATATCCTCGTGGTCGACTTCTGAATTGTCATGCTCGATGCCCACTTGTTGTAGATCTTCCCATTTTCTTCTTGTCCGATTGACTTTACGCCTTAACGCTGTAGTCCTTCGTCTTTCTTTCATGCATCGTTTTTCATTTGCTTCACACTGCGTCCTTTTCTTTAACAAAGTCTTTACTTTTTCTTCAAAATACTAAGCAACGGCTTCTGCAACCTCTCCCTTTTTATCTTTCCTTTTCTCAACATTGTTATCTACAACTACATTAGATGATTCTGCCATTTGAAATTTACTACGTATTTGTGTTTCTACTTATTTTTTGGATGTTAACCTCATGAATCATAAGGGGTTAATATAGTGTGTGCGAAATGAATGCTAGGAAGTTGGACGGGTGATTGTTTCAATTTTCAAAAAACCAAACGACAATTTGTAGGGGGCGTGAACCACCACCAACCTCCATTAGTTCATCCAACAAAGGGAAATCTTCCATTGGTAAATGTGTGAGAATTTGGGCGGTTGGATGGGTTTATTGGTTAAAGCACAAAAGTTACTAGCGTCTCATGAAAGAGACATTCAAGGGTTTTAATAATGACTTTTGTTAGTGCAAATATTACGATATTTAATCTATACGGTCTCGTTTGTTTTGATTGATGACAAACGTATAACTTGATACATAACGTAAAATGTACAAGTTACTTGTAATCATATTTTGTCTCAACAAACATTCAACACCTCTCAACGTCTCGAGTCATCGTATGCTACAACACAGGTTCGTACATGTTTGTTATGTAGCATTATGAT
>LBNU01033256.1:71731-82557 GCA_014162995.1 Artemisia annua
GATTACTTTGTGTTTCTTTGAAGTCAATCTCAGCCATGGATTATTTTGCTCCCCACTTCTTTGAGTTTAAGCCGTTGGATGACTTTTGAGCCCATGGATTGGTGACATGGATATGGTAACATGTGAAGGAGTGTGATTGGTAATGGTGAGGGTTTGGACTGGAGTGGCATGGGGAGGTGGCGTGTAGCAGGAAAAGAGGAGGGTGAAGGTTTGTGTATGGTGGGTATTAGCAGGATGAGGAAGAAAGGTGTGAGTTTGGCTGCTTGTTTGACCTGGGAAAAACGTGTGTGTTATTATTGAAGGGTGGGTTTGGATTATGCTAATGGGAGTTGGGTTTAAGTGAGGGATTGGGCTATGGTTGGTTGGGTTGAATGTGTTGGGTTTATGTAGAAGGTTATGGGTTAGATTTAGTATTAGTGTTATTTGGTTTAGGTAATAATAAAAACTGATTTTGTAGAATAAATTTTGTAGTTTTTTTTTTTATTTTTTTTTTTATTATTTTTTATTTTTTAATAATGATAATAATAGTAATAATAAAAACTTTTGATAATAATAATACTACTACTACTAATAATAATAATAATAATAATAATAATAATAATAATAATAATAATAATAATAATAATAATAATAATAAATTAAAAAGCTTTGACAAAAAGGGTTTTTGGTGATTTATTTTGCCATTTTCTAAAAGTTCAGGGACTGTTTCTGCCAATAATGCAAACTTTGCTCAGTTTTCGTTTGTTTTCAATCCTTTTGTACCTGAAACACACAAAAACACATTCCAAGGATATTTGTGATGTTATTTGACCATTTAGAAGTGTTTTTGATCGTTTTGACTCAAAAATTGGACGAAAAGATATGTGTAAAAAGGCACATATCACATAAGTTGGGACATTTTGCTAGAGAGTGCAGATGACCTAGGAAGCAGGATAACAGGTCTACTTGGTACAAGCAGGAAAAGAAGAAGGAGCCAACTGTGGAAGAACCAAAGGCTATGCTAGCAATTGATGGTGTCAGTTTTGATTGGAGCTTCATGGCTGATGAAGAAGCACCAACAGATGCTGCTTTTGTTGCTACAGAACTTGCTCTTATGGCTTTCTCTGATTCTGAGGTACAAATTAATGAAAATTGAATCTTGTAAAGCTTTTAAAGAGTGTGAAAGACTTAATGAACTCTTAGAAAGTCAAAGCACATAGTTGTTAGCTCCTAACTATAATTTGGCTAATCATAAAAGAGGCATAGCTGTGTTAGAAAAGCAATTAGAACATTATAGAGAAAATGAGTCTAAATATAATGATGATATTGCAGTTTTAAAAAGAGATTTAGACTATAAGATTGCTGTTAATGAGGCCCTTAGAGATGAGCTTGAGAAACTTAAGAAAATTAATGAAAATGTCAATATAACTGTAAACACTCTAGCTCATCAGTCTAAATCAATTGATAAAATTTGGGAAGCACAGGTAGTTAATAAGGCTAAGTCAGGTGTAGGCTACAACACAGTCCCTCCACCACTAAGAGGTGTTCCGTCACCTCCAGGTATTGACCTAGCACATACAGGGTTAGAAGAGTTTCAGGAACCTATTCTTGAATATGGCCCTCCTAAGTTTGTGAAAAGTGATGATCAGGTTAAGCATGAGACTGATGCTTTTGAGAGTGCTAGTGATTTACCTCTAGTGGATGAAATTGTGAAAGTTAGTGTAGAAACTTCTACTCCCAAAGAAGTTAAAGCTAATACAGTGGAACCTAGAAAACAAGCTAATCAAACTAGGCAAACTGTAAGATATGGTGAGATGTATAGGAATAAGTCACCAGCTCCTAGGGGCAACCAGAGGAGTTGGAATCATCTAATATCTCAACAACTTGGTAGTGATTTTGTAATGAACAATAAAGCATGTCATATCTGTGGTAGTTTTGATCATTTGCATGCTAAATGTGACTATCATTTGGGAAGAAGGGAAGTTTTTGGGATTAACAGGGTGAAAACAAACAAGTTACAAAACATAACTCACCCCAATTCACACAGCAACATGATTCCCAGAGCAGTTCAATTAAGAAGTGGACTTAAATCTTTTTCCACTGCTAAATCTATTAACACTACTTACCCTAAGACACCTGTTTCAAGTGCAAAACCAAAAACATCTTTTGCTAAATCAGCACAAACAGGAAAAAGGACCTTTTATGAGAAAAAGGTTGTTTATAACCAACAGTGGGTTCCTAAAGCAAGGATTTCTAAGCCAGTAGTTTCCACTGCTCAGCCAAAAATTCCCACTGCTAGAGTTGTAAACAAGAACAGGGTTAATGCGGGGAATGCTGTGAAGGCCTCAGCACGTTCGGAATGGAAACCAAAAGGAATTAACTCCTCAACCAGTACCAATGGTGTATCAATGACCTTTGATAGATTTAACTATATTGATACTTGAGGCAGATCCAAGTCAATCATGGCTTGGGTCTCCAAAAGAAACTAACTCCTTTATTTATGTGCAGGAACATCCAAAAACCAAAAGGACAGATCAAGGCTATACAGACAGTGGATGTTCAAGGCACATGACTGGCAACAAGTCCCATCTCTCAAATTTTGAACCCTATGATGGATAATTTGTCAGCTTTGGAGGTGGAGTTGGTGGAAAAGTTACTGGTAAAGATATTATCAGGACTGGTAACTTGGATTTTGAACATGTGTACTATGTAAAAGAGCTTAAGTACAATCTCTTTAGTGTGTCACAGATGTGTGACAAGAAAAACAAAGTTCTTTTTACTGATGATGTATGCTTTGTTCTTTCTAAGGATTATAAGTTGCCTGATGAAAGTCAGATATTACTTAAAATTCCTAGAAAAGGCAACTTATACAGCTTTGATATGAAGAACATTGTGGCTAAAGATGATTTTTCTTGCTTGATTGCAAAGGCCACAGTGGATGAAGCCATGTTATGATACAGAAGACTTGGTCACAGTAATTTCAAAACCATAAATAAAATTGTTAAAGATGGTTTGGTAAGAGGTTTGCCTCAGAAAAGATTTGAAAATGACCAAACCTGTGTTGCTTGTCTCAAAGGCAAACAACATACAACTTCTTGCAAAACAAAGGCTTTTAACTCTATTGCTCACCCACTTTATATGTTGCATATGGACTTGTTTGGTCCTACATCTGTGAGTAGCATAAACCTTAAGAAATATTGTCTTGTTGTGACTGATGATTTTAGTAGGTTTACATGGGTTTTCTTTCTTAGAACCAAGGATGAGACAACTGGCATCCTTAAGACTTTTATAACTGAAATAGAAAACCAAATTGATAAGAAAGTTAAAATTATCAGGTGTGACAATGGGACAGAGTTTAAAAATAGAGTTATGGATGATTTTTGCAGATAAAAAGGTATTAAAAGAGAATTTAGTGTAGCTAGAACTCCTCAGCAAAATGGTGTGGCTGAGAGGAAGAAATAGGACACTAATAGAGGCTGCTAGAACCATGTTGGCTGATTCAAAATTGCCAATCACTTTTTGGGCTGAAGCAATTAACACTGCTTGTTATGTGCAGAACAGGGTTTTAGTGGTAAAAACAAAGTACAAGACACCTTATGAGTTATTTAGAGGTAGACCACCTATCTTAAACTTCATGAGACCATTTGGATGTCATGTTACTATTCTCAATACCATAGATCATCTGGGTAAATTTGATGGAAAGTCTGATGAAGGCTATTTTGTTGGATACTCTATGGTTAGTAAAGCCTTTAGGGTATACAACTTAAGGACCAAAAAGATAGAAGAAAATCTACATGTTGAGTTTCTAGAAAATAGACCCAATGTTGCAGGAACAGGTCCAGAATGGTTGTTTGATTTTGATACTTTAAGCCATACTATGAATTATGTACCTATCTCTACAGGTACAAATACTAATGATTTTGCAGGATCAGAAGAGTTTGTTGATGATGATGAACTGAGCAAGGATCAAGAGGATGATCAAGATCAAATCATTTTGCCAATTTGGGACCATGCAGATGATGAATTTGTCCCAAAGACTGGAGATGAACAACCTTCTAATGATTCTAGAAAAGAATGTGATGGGAATGTGTTCAAAGCAAGTGATGTGAACACACAGAACAAAGAAAATCCTGAAAGCAGTGGAAATTCAGATTCCAGTGCTAGACCAGAAGTTTCCACTGCTGTACCAAATGTGGAAAATACAACTCCAGTTACACAGGAAGCCCAAGCCAGTGATGTTGAAATATCAAATATGCCCGCTTCAATTGAAATTCCTCAAACTCCCCACACCACAATACACAAATCACATCCACTTGAAAATGTGATAGGAGATGTTCAATCTGGAGTCAAGACAAGAAGGCAATCACAGATGTCTGACATTCATGGTTTCATCAGTGAAATATATGAATCAAAGAATCATGAAGGCAAGAATTAATGTTTTTTCATGTGTTTCCTATCCCAAATGGAGCCTAAGAATGTATTCAAAGCACTTGAAGATGAAAGCTGGGTAGAAGCAATGCAAGAAGAGTTGCTTCAGTTCAAAATTCAGAAAGTTTGGTTGCTTTGTGACTTACCTAAAGGCATGAAGGTAATTGGTACCAAGTGGGTGTTCAGAAACAAGAGAGATGAAAGAGGGATTGTCATCAGGAACAAGAATTGAAGCAATTAGGCTTTTCCTAGCCTATGCATCCTTTATGGGCTTCACAGTCTATCAAATGGATGTAAAAAGTGCTTTTCTATATGCGCAAATTGATGAGGAAGTGTATGTTTCACAACCTCCAGGCTTTGAAGACCTTGACCATTATCCAAAAGAGCTAAGACCTTTGATGTATCTCACTTCATCAAGACCAGACATCATGTTTGCAATATGTGCTTGTGCAAGGTTTCAGGTCACTCCCAAAGAATCACACTTGACTGCTGTGAAGAAGATTTTCAAATACCTTAAAGCATATCCTCATTTGGGACTATGGTATCCTAAGGAATCTCCTATGGAGTTGGTTACATACTCAGATAGTGATTATGTTGGAGCTAGTTTGGATAGGTGGATGCCAATTTCTTGGATGTAGATTGGCGTCATGGCAGTGCAAGAAGCAAACAATGGTGGCAACTTCATCAACAAAAGCAGAGTATGTAGCTGCTGCAAGTTGCTGTGCTCAAGTTCTATAGTTTCAAAACCAATTATTGGAATATGGGTACAATTTTATGAATACCATCATTTATATTGACAATAGCAGTACAATATGCATCATTAAAAGTCCTGTTCAACACACTAAAACTAAGCATATAGAGATTAGACATCATTTTATAAGAGATTGTTATGAGAAAAAGTTAATTCAAGTTATCAAAATTCATACTGATGATAACTATGCTGATTTATTAACAAAAGGACTTGATGTGGGAAGGTTTCAGTACCTGGTAACAGGTATTGGGATGCTTAATCCCTAAAATTTTGATGTCTAATGGGCTTTAGTGTTGAGGGGAGTATTTTTGTATTGTTAATTGTTGTATATGTTTGCATATTCTTGTATATTGTTTGTCCACTAACCTTTATGCAGAAGTTAAAGACAACAGTAGCAAATTACTCACACACAGTGGCAAGTCATTAATGGAACTTAAACTTTTATTCATTAGTCAGAAGTTTCATTACATCAACAGAGAGTGATACTACATCAACCAACAAAAGATAACAACCTAGACACCTAACTCAACTACTCCATTGGCTTCTTGCCCTTTCCCTTGTAATTTGGCATGGTCTTGTGAACACCTTTTGCTTGGTTCTGCAGTGCCAACCACATCTTTGGACTAGGAAGTCCAAGCACTTGTTTAGCAGGTTTTGGCCTTGGCATAGTCTTCTCAGGCACTGGTATCTTCTTTAAAGATGTCAGAGCTTTCTCTAGAGCCTGTGAAAGTGCATTGGGAAACTTTCTTGCCAACTCAGATGTTTCCTCTTCATCAGAGGAGCAGGATTCATATTCAAAAGATGGAGGAGCAGGGAGATCTTCAGAAGATGTTGGTGTTTTAATCTTCTTCTTCAGTTTCTTTGTTGAAGGAGTTGATGCACAAGGAGTAAAATAATTTACCCATCCAGAAGATGCTGATTCATCAGATGATGAGTCAGAAGAGATATCAATAATGTCAGGATTATTGCTCATTGTTTTTCTACTTATGGTGGAAATTTGAAGATTTCTTGTAGGGTTGGAAGTTGTTTTATGTTGATACTTTATGATTCAAGCCCCTTTTATAGGCAAAGTCAACTCTAAGGGATAATTAAAAAGAGTAATTATACTTACCTGTTTTGGTAGGTGTAAGGAGTAAATATGGAAATTATTTTACTCTATCGGGTTGTCTATAAGAAGATATTTTTATGAATAGTGGCTTGGTTAAAAGTATCTTTGGTTAATAACTGTGATTTGCATTTTATTGGATTTATACTAACATATGCAGGTACATAACCAAATTTTTGATGGGAGTTGACATAAAAGGTGTGTATCTGAGACACACAACAAATGGTTATTGATTCACCATGTCTAATCCACATAAGAATCAACTAGTCCAGAGCAAACGACTACTGGTAAAGACTTAACAAATTCGTTTATGATTGATAGTTTACCAAAAACTATATGGTTATCAACTCACCATATTCTTTATGATTAAGAGTTGGCTAGTCCATAGCAAACGGCTTATGGTAAAGACTTATCAAATCCGTTGATAGTTGGTAGTTTGCTAAAAACTATGACAAGAGCAGTTAACTTTACATATGTTTTATTTTACCACTGCTCTTAGAAATTTTACCACTGCTAGTTCACAGTTACCACTGCCAGTGTAAATTTTACCACTGTTGAACTAGCCGTTACAACTGTTGTGTCAGTAAATAAATTTTTAACTAGCCGTTGAGATTAACCGTTTCATCCGTACTTATAGGGTGAAATATTTAAGAATTATCTACTTTCCCATTTAAATTTATTCTTTTCTTTAAGATAAATCTTTTCTATAGATAATTTCTCTTGCGTATATCTCTCAAACCCTAACAGTATAAATTCTTCAATCTCAATTGGCTTGTCATTCATTCAATTCATACTTACACGATCATAATTTTTCTCCTAAAAATACTATGGCATCTTTAACGTTTGTAGCTGAGCACAACCAAGTGGCCTACTTGCAGAAATCCGATGAAAAGTGTGGCCCTGTTTTTCACCAGATTGTGGACTTTCTCAATACCACCCATATAAGGTATGCTTTAACTTTAAACCCCACAATCTATGTCTCTCAAATCAAATAGTTTTGGCATACTGTTAATGCCATCACTATTGAAGATGGAGACACACATGAAACTGTGGATGCTCTGAGAGCCACAGTGGATGAGGTAACTATTGATGTTACTGAATCATCTTTGAGGAGAATTCTCCAATTGAATGATTTAGGAGGTATCATCACATTATCTAATCCAGAAATTCTATAACATATCCATTCTATGGGGTATGATACATCTGATAAAAAGGTTACTTTCAAAAAGGGATGTTTCTGCCCCCAATGGAGATTTTTCATACATACTCTATTACATTGCCTAAGTCCTAAGAAAACTTCTTATGAACAATTTAGTTCAACCATGGCTTATCCTTTAGTTTGTTTAGCCACAGATAGGACTTTCAATTTTTCAAAGTTTATTTTCAACAATATGCTTGGCAATGTAAAGAGTCCTTATAAATTTCTGATGTCTCCAAGGTTTGTGCAAGCAGTGCTAAATGTGTTAGGTCACCATTTTAGTAAACACAAGTAATCTTATAAGAGAAATGAGATGAGAAATTAGACTTGGTTGATTAATAACAATATGAAAGATGAAAGAGCAAGAGTTTTCTTAAGATATGAAATTAACCAACATTTGTAAAGTGATACATAGTGTCCTATTTATAGGAGATGGATATGGCAACACTCCCTTCCTTCCTATCTTACTAATTCGTGGGCTTCAAGGCCCATTGGACACCTTATTAGACTTAAACATTAACCATACGAGTAACTAAATAACGTAGCTAATTATGATAATTCTAACAACCTATTACATTGACTGAAATGACCGAGACTTGACTGAATAATTGAAAACTATGATCCTAACAATCTCCCCCTAAGGATCGGTCATGAAGCATTGTTGAAGGATAGAAGTTCGTCACGTCATCGAGGTTGCTTGACGTCTTTGTCTATGGACTTTAACTATTGACATTTGTAGCTTTAGACGTCTTCAAAATGATTGTAGTAGAAGTGATTCATCATTCTTTGTTCTTTGTCTTTGTTGATGTGAAAATGATAGATGATGTTGTAATCCGCCATACGTCACTTTCGGTGTCTCCAATGAATTCGCTCCGTTCCGACATGCTCATACATCTTTGACTGTGTTGTAGTTATGCATTCGTAGCTCTTTGTCTTTGTTGTTGAAGATTCATGATTGTTGTCGTAGAATCTTTTCTTTAGACTGTGATGTTGCATCGAGCTTTCTTTGGCATTTGAGATGTATGTATGAGCATGTGGAAGTTGGTGTTCAAGATGGCATTTGTACCTGAAATAAAACAGTTAGCAATAATACAACCGGTACTTACAGGTTTGAACTAGAATTCGTCAACAGCATATTGTGAAGACTCCTTCTAATTCGCGCCAAGGCCGTTCCTAATCGGATACCCCCTAAGGAGCTTACACGGGCACAACTAAGTACACCCACGATTAGGTGAGTCGCTGGAGATCACCCCACGACTGTAGACCGTTTGAAGCCATCATAAACACTAAGCGTAACCCACGAGGAATTACCGAAGTGACCTGCTGTCAGGGCTGTTTGATGTTGACCCTGGCAGGATTTCCGTTCAATCATTCGAGAAATACCTAAGTAAATCCCTCATGAACGTTCTAGGCAGATTGCTAAGATCTGCGAAGGACTCGATAATTTACAATTGGTGTCCATTGATGTAGAACAACCAATGTAAGATTACTAAGTGTACCTAAGAGATCTTTGATGTATCTCGTGGCTCTAGACTCAATTAGTGCAACTTATGGTTTCCTATGCGGAGATTGGGGCAGGGTCTCCTGTTTCAATATCAACCAACTCTAAATAGAAGGTCGATAGATTACAACGGTTCCCCGTGAGAATGAAACAAGTATCTTTTGAGAGATACCCGAGTGGCTAGAAGGTTAAGGTGCATGCGTCACTGGGTCCATGACGTCTTTTATCTTCAATACCGGTGTCGCCTTAGCAACAACCAGTAGCATATGAATTGAACCCGGTGTCTGCCCTAAGGTTGAATAATTTGGAGGGCTCATTTCTTTTCACCCTTTTCATAACGTTTCTTTTTAATTCTTCAACCCCTTCTTTCTCCGTTTCATTCATTTCTCCTTTTTCGAATCATACCTAAGGACTTCTAAATACTAACTATTGGTGATGTCCTTGGGTAGATCCCTCCGGTTTAGGCGGATCATAGGACGGTTATTCCTAACCTTAGTCACCTTATAACTCCATGACTATCCTAGTGATGCCTTTTGAAACCATTCATTTGAAAATCTCTCAAAGTGTTTGTGAAAAAAAACATTTTATAACACTTTGAGGGTTTTATTTTCTTATGAAATACTCCCCCTCCACATGTGCTTATGAATATTTTGCGGAAAATAACACATGCGGGAGAAGTTAGCACTTTAGAATTGATCCACTCTTAATAGACATGTACCCGAGGGACACGGTTACGTTGCTTAGTTAAAGGGATGCATTGTCAGTTTTTAGGTGACAACTAGCCCTAATAACTACCTTGAAGTTGTAAACATTCCATAAAGGAAGTTAGACCCGTCAAAGTAACGTCTAGAAAGAGTTTCTCGAAACGGTACAATCTACTCGGATAAATCCTTTCGAATACTAACGGTTTTTGTTTCGTCAATTCTTGGGTCAATTCTGAGTCGAGCTCGAGTGAGATACAACTTTGCCACATCATATTTTAATCATTTTCTTCTTCTCCCCCTCAAAAATAGCATATCAAATGTTGTTTTTGCAAACGATTTTGATTAAAATATGCTTTTTGAGTCTTATGGGGAGTTATCATCAAAGATTTGAGATATTAAGAACGATGTTTTGGTACAAGTACTCCCGCTCAACTTGTGGATACTCATTGAGGTGAAATACTTGTCTTTTGAGTAGAATTGTGAGAATCTGAAAAGTTTGATAAATTCTACTCAAAAGTAAGAAGCCTTCGCTCCTTATCTTAGGATTGTGGCACTGAAGCGTACCACAGGGTCCTTTCTTTACAAGGTATGGGTTGTGCACTGTTATGTGTACACAAGCCTTAATAACTGAGAATGAATTTGAAATAATGAAAGGTTATACCAAAAGCTTAAGTCTGAGATGAAGTCAAGGCATTGAAGTCGGTGAACTTTGCATTGGGCCTCCTGAAATGTCAGGATCGGAAACGATGGACGAACCCCAATGTAACTTTCCAATCTCCTAATCTGCTCCCTCCGGTTGAGCCTTTCTTCGATGGCATGGATGAAGTTCTTTACCATTCTTCGAGTGCTAGAATTCCAATTGGTATGCTTTCCTTCTTTCACCTTATTCAGATCGTCCATCAATCTCTCCACTAAACCATCACGAACTCTTTGCAAGGTAACATCACAGAACTTATGAAGCTCGTCGAACCGCATGAACCGTAGCTGATGCTTTGAGTTGAGGTAAGTAACCCCGAACTTTGGTTGTTGGAGAATCATTAGCTGAGATGCGTCATGTAGTTCTTCGATCATGAGTTGTGGTTTGGTCAAGTTGAGGTGATTCTGGTAGCTTTCGACACCTAACTGCAGATCTTCTACACGTTCACGGATGATCAGTTGTC